>JAJMDJ010000225.1:0-71901 GCA_030573495.1 Hanseniaspora nectarophila
GTCTGTGAAAAAACAGATGGTCTCAGAGTATTAATGTTTCTGATCATCAATCCAATGACAAATAAACAAAACATCTTTTTCATAGACAGAGAAAACAACTTTTATTTGAATGAGGATTTGAACATAATCCTACCTTTTAATAGTGAAATTTTGCATAATTGTACTTTAATTGATGGTGAGTTAGTAATGCAAAAGATTAATAAAAAATTTGAAATGAGATTTTTAATGTTTGATTTATTAATGGTTAACAGCAAATCCATTATTAACAAACCAACTTCAAACAGATTAGCGCACATAGGCCATGATATATTAAAGCCACTTAATGATTTGAAAATGAAAAACCCTGAATTGTACTCAAAGTTTGAATTTAAGTTTGGTATGAAGAAAATGGAGTTTTCCTATAACTTGGTCAAAATCTTCAAACAAATTGAATCTAAAACAATTCCGCATTTCTCTGATGGATTGATTTTTACTCCTATGAACAAGAGATATCAATTGTTTACCAAAGACGAGTTGCTATTGAAATGGAAACCATCAAATGAAAATAGTGTTGATTTCAAAATGATTTTGAGATTTGAAAACCCAGTTGAACCTGATTATACCAAAATGCCAATTATTGACTTATATGTTTGGACTGGGGGTGAAGACAGATCTTTTGCTGCCAACCCAAACACATTTTATAACAGCAAAGACTTAAAAGTATTGAGCAAAACTTATTCAAAACTAGATTCTTTGAATATGACTGAAAAGCTTTGGAAGAAATTAGTCAATCTAAATGAACCACTAAATGGTAGAATTGTTGAGTGTTATAGAAATGAAAATAATAAATGGTGTTTTTTGAGATTTAGAGATGACAAATTACAAGGTAATCACATTAATGTCGTTTCCAGTATTATCAAGAGTATCAATGATAACGTTCAAGAAGAAGAGTTGGAAGAAATAGTTAAAGATATAAAGAAGAACTGGGATGAAAGACACCCCAAGAAGTAGGTGATACGTTTAAAATCAATATATATATATATGAAAATAAGGGGAATTATATACATGGAATTTGCTTATATGATTGGCTATATAATTGTGAGATAAGGTAGAACAAAACTTGTATCTAAGCTTTCTTTTATATTTGGTTCCTCTTGAAAATACTTTACAACTCAGACATTAAACTAACTGTCACAATTATCTTAACCATTGAGTCAAAATTCTCCAACTTTCACCAATGTTCCCGTTACCAGCTAAGTGATATATTTCAGCAGGTAGCATACCAGTTCTATCTAAAACACCTGTAGAACTGACACATTCCATCAATAGCTTTATTTCAGCAATATTAACATTGTTGACATTAACCAACTTTGGTTTAACACCAGATTCGTAGTTTATTAAGTAGTTCAAAATATCTTCATGATACAATTCGGATTCTTGCCATTGGTTGATCTTCTTCAAATCACCGTCAACTGCAAGTTCTAAAGTCTTGGAGCTCTTGGTATCATTGTTAGCTAAATAGATGCTAACATTTTCTTTATTTAGCTTGATGAAGTTCAACAGCATATTTGGAATTTGGAACTTGACCAAATCAATTTGCTCGACTTTTCTATCTAAATATTCAGTTTTACCATGGCTGATCAGGTCATTGAACTTATCTTGAAGAATCAATATTTTCTTTTCATTTATTTGTAAAATCTCCTTATTGATAGCATCTAGTAACAAACCAACTTGTTCATCAGTGGATTTCAAACTTAACAAGTCAAACAAAGTATTTTCACCCTTGACAAATTGTCTTTCTTTGTTTTTCAAGGATTGGCCAATTTGGAAGTTCACATTACTGAATGTGTAGTTGTTCTTCAATGTGATGCTTTTCAAAGTTTCTTCAGTGTTGGCCATGAAGATAGTGTTGATGAAGTCTCTAGTGATATTCAATAAGATGTATTGATCGTTGAATAAATCTAGATTGTCTTGTTCAGAGTATAATCTAACTGGATCTGGGAATGGTACAATGATGCTTTCGTTTTTCAAATAATGTTCCAATAAGATGGTTTTCAATAAAGTGGTTCTTCCTGAATCCATTTTACCATCGATTATAACACAGTTGTTTTGGGTATGGTCGTATTTTAAATCCAAATTCTTATCTTTGTTTAGAACTAAAATGTTGTCAAACAAATCATTTGGTATGTGCTTGGAAATATCACCTAAAAATTGTTGTTCAAATTTCTTTAAGTATTGCTTATCTTCTTTAGTGTATGTTGTCAAAGCAGGATTCTCAACTGTAACTATAGGTTTTAGAATTTGCATTTCTTTGGACTTTATAAAGTTTTCATAGGAGAATAATGGAGAATCGAATGGAACTCTAGGTTTTATAGGATTCTTGGTAACAACCTTCTTTTGAAGAGCGATTGAAGTTGTGTGGAATTTAGATACATTTGCATAGTTGACAGAGGATCTTGCCAAACAAGATTTAATATTTCTGGACAACATTAGTATTTGGTGGGGAAAATATATTAAAGAAATACTATGTTTATTTTGGTTTATTATATGTTTGCATCGATGTAATTTATATAAAATATGAAAAAAAAAATTTTTTTTTTTTGTTTTTTTTGAAAATGATATATTTTTTTCATTCCATTTTCAAAATATGAAAGTGAAAATTTTTATTTTATTTTTTCATTTAGCAGTGAACATGGTAGCGTATAATATAGTTTAATCATTATAAGAATGAAGTCTATTCATTAAAAGTATCAGATTATATAAAAGGTCTTACTTAGCTTCTTCTTTAACTTCATCTTCTTTAACTTCATCTTGCTTAACGTCATCTTCTTTAACTTCATCTTGCTTAACTTCTTCTGTGGCAACACCAGCAGCTTGTTGTTCTAAAGCTTCCTTAGCTAATCTTTCGTTTCTCTTTTCTAATCTAAACAATCTCTTCTTTTCCTTTTCTTCTTCCTTCATCTTCTTGAAGTTAGAGTCATCAGTGTACAAAACTTCGTTTTCAATGTCATCATCCCATCTCTTCTTACAGTTAATAAAGAATGCAAATGGGTTGCTGCTGTTCTTTTCCAATTCTTCAACTGTCTTGGTTTCCTTGTCTTGAGCAGACAATTCACTTATTTCATTGTTGAATTTGAAACCATCAATGAACTTGAAGAATGTGGTGTAGATGTTTTCTTCTACTTCGACATTATAAATTTTATCAAATACATGGTTCTTTTGAATGTTATCCATCTCAGTTTCAAATCTGGAAAAGTCTATAGGCAAATGTCCGTTTTGAGCAAGCTTGGTGTTAGCAAAATCAAAAATAGGATGGTTCAAGTAAAGACCTAGAGGAGGAGCTTTTGGAATGTTGAATCTGGTGCTGGTGAAGGATTCCAACATCAAATCCTTAGAACATTGGTATCTACAACACAAAACAGCCATGGCAATCATTTTTCTAATTTGATGAAGCATGAATGATTGACCATGGATCTTGATTTTAACCCATTCTATTCCGTTGTTGATGATTGGGTCTTCAACAGTGATGTCGATCATGTATCTGAAAGATGAAGCACTTTTGAATGATTGACCAATGGTATAGTTGTGGAAGTTGTGGTAACCCAAGTATTGGGACATCATCATTCTAAAGTCTTTTAATCTTCCTTCAGAAAGTCTGTAAGAGTTCTTGAAGTTGTTTTCCAAGACCTTTAACTCCTTGGATTTTTCATACAATGTAATTCTTTCTGGATCCAAAGCTTCTTCTTTGTCAGTTGAGAACTTGAAGCCCTTGATTTCATCATACAATTTTTGACCAAATTTATCAATACCCATTTGTTTTAGATCATCCCAGTATTTGTCATTTTCCAAGTCTTGGTAGTTTTCATAGCCACCATTGAAGTCTTTATCTCTTAATTCATTATAAATACCACTTTTGTCCTTTTGTGGACCAATGAAGCTGTAGGTTGGTAACAAATATTCGTACATTCTTGAGGAACAAGAGTTTTTGGCATCAAATCCACCAGTGACTCTTTGACAACCAAACATTCTAATTTGATCCGGTAATGTGGCATTCATTTTAGTGACGAATTCTTTTTCAATTTCTTCAGGGGTCTTGTCCTTTTCATCAAATTGGATTTTGAAAGAAATCAAGTTACCTAAAGCATGGACACCCTTATCGGTTCTGGCACATCTTTGCCATCCTGTTTTCTTTAAATCAACAGCATTGTCTTTGCTGACGTATCCGTTCAAGATCAAGTTTTCCCAGATTTCCTTTTCAATGGTTTTAAAAGTACCGTTGAATTGTAAACCGGAGTAACCAGTTCCTGCGTAACCAAAAATCAGAGCAACTTTTCTCTTCTTTAGATTAGGGTTTTTATCTTCCAAACGAGCGTAATTATCATCATCTCTGTATTGGTAGTTTGGTTTTTGTTTTTTAACTGGTGGTTCTTGTTCAGCAGACATTTTTGGAATAAGTCTCGGGTTGTTTGGTTTGATTTTGGTTAGAAATGAAGTTAATCTAGTGAACATAACCACCAAAGAAGATGTGTATAAACCAAAAATATTTTTTTTGTAAAATATACGATTGGAGAAGTATAACTAATTATTGTTTATTTTTTTTTTTTTTAATTGAAAAAAGTTTCTTTTTTTTTTTTTTTTCAAAAAAAAAATATATTGTATGGTGGATATACGCTAAAAAAGAAATAAGGAAGGTATGAGAGTTTTGGAGTAAGATATTTTCCTATTAGGGGAATTCTCAGTTTTTACTTTGTAAGAACAAAAAAAAAAAATAGATTGAAAATATTATTGAATATACATTTAAAATTGGTTAAAATACATTTTGTATAAACAATTTCTAAATAAACCAAAAAAAAATAACCATATATTTACAGACCAATATGAGACAATTAACAGAAGACGAAACCCAGAAAGTATTTGAAAAACTAGCCAACTACATCGGAAAAAACATCAAGAACTTAATCAATAAAGACCATGTTTTCAGATTACAAAAAGATAGAGTATATTACGTATCCAAGGCCATTGCAAACTTTGCCACCTCCATAGCCAGAGAAAACTTGATGTCCTTAGGTATCTGTTTAGGTAAATTCACCAAGACTGGTAAGTTCAGATTACATATCACAGCATTGCAAATATTAGCACCTTTATCTAAATATAAAGTATGGATCAAACCAAATGGTGAAATGCCATTCTTGTACGGAAATCATATCTTGAAAGCCCATCTTTCTAAGATTAGTGACAATGTCCCTGAACATGTCGGTATCATAGTATTCAACGAAAAAGACATACCTTTAGGATTCGGTGTTTCCAGTAAATCCACTAACGAAATCAAGGGTGTTGACCCTACCTCCATTATAGTATTCAGACAATCCGATATTGGTGAATACTTGAGAGACGAAGATACCTTATTTGCTTAAGCCATTAGATTATGTATAGATGTATATAAAGATAATTGTATTTCCCCACAATAAAAATGTTGATTTTTAAAATCAAATGTGATTTATCTATTAAGTACAGCTAATAAGACATTATTAAATGAACTTATAAAAGGGTATAACCCAGCTTTTATGTTGAATGAAATTATTTACTTTTCAAGCGCTATCGAATGATATTAATTTCTACAATTTCCAACTTTTTTTTTTCTTTCTTTTTTAATTTTTCAATTTTTTCAGTTTTATAACAGAGATGAGATTAATAAACCAAAAATACAGATATATATAAACACCCTTATGCTCATCAGGAAAAACATACGTAGCTTAAGTACTCTCAGAGTATACTCTACAAACTCTGCCGAGAATAGTTTATTCTACGGAATTAGAGAAAAGAAAGCCATTTCTTTATCCAAGCTAGATGAAATTGATCCAACCTCAACTACCAACATCAAAAATAATCTGTTTTGCAACCTACCTGTATCTTCTGTCGTCAAAAAATCTCTTTTAGAATTAATCAAAGCAGATACAACAATAAAAAATATTGATACTGACGAAATCAAATGTAGTGATATTCAATCTCTATGTATTCCAAAAATTATACAAAAGAATGACACACCTGAATTAAGAACTTTTTTAAAGCTGATAAAACAAAACAACAACTCAAATGCATTTGAAGACAACATTTTGGAGAACTTCCAAGATAATAACGATATAACTAGTTTGAAGAATAAGAATATCTTTAATTTGTTACCAGATATAATTAAACCATCTTATCCAGTTGTTTTCAAAGATAATAAGCTTGACTTAGATATCTTTTCCATAGGAGCTGAAACAGGTTCTGGTAAAACAGTTGCTTATTTGACACCTTTGCTAGAGTATCTAGTTTTATACGGAAGCAAGTTTGATCATCAAAGTAATGTAGCTCCAATAGCAAGATCTGTGATTTTCCAACCTACCAATGAACTTGTCAACCAAACTTATGATTTCTTAACAAAAAAAGGAAATCCTATAAATTTGAATATTAAGAAATTTGATGTAGAGGTATCACCTTTGCAAATGGTTTCATCTATAAGAGAGTCCATTCAAAATCCCATTGATATTATTATTTGTACTCCTGAAAAGTTGATAAAATCTTTGAGAAACACCAATCCGGGCTACTACAACCATTTAGTCAAGAGAGTTGAATACTGTGTTTTAGATGAAACAGATATTTTGTTAGATAAAAACGGATCATTAACAGAATTAAATGACTTCTTTAACAATTGTAAAAATCTAAATACAATTATTAATTGTTCAGGCACAATCACCGACAATTACTTGGAGAATTTGAATGACCTGGAAATCATCAAGAACGCCAATAAAAACAATAAACACAAGATAATTATTACCAAGAACTTGCATAAAATCAACAACAACATTAATTACTACAATATTGATTGCAGTATCGGTGCATTGAACAATTCTAGACAGAAAGCACTAGGTCAAATCATATTTTCCATTTATAAAAAAAACAAGAGAGATTACAAGGACGATGCTTATTTCATGAAGATATTCAACAGAATCATGATCTTTGCTGATACCAAAGAATCAGTTGTTGAGACTCAAGAGTACTTGAAAAAGCTTTTACCAAATGCAAACATTCAAATATTGATAAAAGAAACATCAACAGAAGAAAGAAGACGTATTTTGTATCCATACCTGACATACTCCTCAAGAGACGAAGTATTTAGTGAAAAGGTACAAAATAGCATACCAAAAATATTAAAGACATTTGAGTGGATTCCAGACAGCAACATCAAAACGCCTGTGGTGTTTACTTCAGATGTAGTATATCCGGACGATATCTTTGTTAACAAAAAACAAGACATAAACATATTGATCACTACGGATATACTTGCTAGGGGAATAAACTTCAAGAAGTTGAAAAACTTGATATTGTTAGAACCACCAAAGAATGTTTTATCATTTATACATAGAATCGGTAGAGTGTGCAGATACGGAGATAGTGGGAATGTGAATTACTTCAACAACATCAAGGCCTACAACAACAATGCAGTTGAGAAGAATGCATCTGTTTATATGATAACTGACTTGGATGATACCAAGCACAGTTGGGTACGGAACATCAAAAAGGCTATAACTTTTAAGAAGAAGTTTATTTGATTTTTTTTTGTTGTTGACCATATTATGAGGTTTATTTAATAAACGGTGTTTTACTCGGCAAAAAAAAAAAAAAAATTACTAAAGATGACATTTTCTTTTTTTTCTTCTTTGACTCTTTTTATATAATTTCAAAGTTTCTTTGTCAATAGACCCCCAAAAAAACAAATACTTTTATATACACTACGAACATGTTCAAATCATTCAACTACAACAATCTTAATACCCCATTGACTTACATTGTCACTGGTGCTGCCATTCCTGCTGTCTTCCTAGTTAAGAGGGTCTCTTTGAAGCTATCAATCATCACCGGTCTAGGTGTTTACTTATATAATGTCTTAACCAAGCCAGCTGCCAAGAAGGCTTGTTGTGGAGGAAAGAACAAAGTTAATGGTAAGTGCTGCAGTGGTAACAAAGACTGTGGTCCTAAAAAAGTTGTCAAGAAAAAGGCTTGCTGTGGAGGTAAAGGAAACTGCTCAAAGACCGAAACCGTTGGAGGAGACAATGGCAACTTTGATGATTTAGCCACTGACATGACTGCCAAGTTCGCCAAAAAGTAAGCTTGCTGTTAATTCTCATAATATATAGCACATTTAATAGATGCATGTATAAATCAGATATTTTTTCTTTTTTTGACTTGTATGGACTTTTTTTTTTTTTACTAATGCAAAGTAGGTGCAAAATCATGATCTCTCCAAATTTAGTCAATAGAAAAGTTAATCTCAATAATCATTCGTTTATCTATAATTGTTTATTATAAATAATATTTTTTATTCTATGTATATATTGCAATCATCTAAATTGTATAATCCTCCTTTAAGTTACAATCTTGTTGGAGAACTGCTGATATCATTGTTTAATAAATTATCCGTATTTTTATTGTCAAAGATATCATCTAAAAACAACTCCGATTCTAAAATATCATGGTTCAATTTGGTTATTCCTGTAGTGTTGTCCATGATGTCCGATAAATTGAAGTCTATTCCTATGTTGTTGAGGTTGTTGAAGAACTCTGAGTTTTTTGAATCAAGCAGGTCCAAGTCTCCACTTTCGTTGTTTCCATTCGCATCTATTTTGGTGAATGAATCCAACAAATCCAAGTTTTTGTCACTTCTGCTTGTATACTCTAATAAATCCATTTTACTGTTGTTCTTAGGAGATGAATCCATTATATCATTGTTGTTGTCCTTCTTTGGTGAAGAGTTTATTGGTTCCAAATTTTTCCATTTTCTTGTATAAGTACTCTTACTATCTAAGCTCAATGTTCTTTTAGGTGATGATTCCACTGGAATATTTTTATTTCTATTCGTGCTTCTACTTTTACTACTACTTCTTTCAGTCTTTGGTGGTGAATCCAGTACTCTTTCGTAACTGAATATCTCACTACTTAACTTGGATTTCTCTGTATTTTTAGGTAAATAAATATCATCATCCAGTAGCTCATTTAGATTGAACTCTAAACCACTAGTACTCTTAATCTTTAATTCACTAGGGTTTTTGATGTTTTTAATTTCTTGATTATTGTCATCTAAAAGTAAGGGAATAAAGTTTTCTTTTTCCTTCTTTATTTTCTGTATTTTGGTCTTTTTAGACACCTTATTTTGTTTCTTTTTCATAAAATCAAATCTCTTGTCAACATCCGAATAGTCTGGGTAATCATCGATTGAGCTTTGTCCGCTTCTTATGTTTGAGTTATTGCTGCTTGAAGAGAAGAGATGTTCAGACAAACCATTGCTATTCATGCTGCTGGACAAAATATTAGAATTGAGTTCAAAATGTTGTGGAGATGATTCCAAGAATGTATTATTCATAGTTGAAGTATAATTGTCTTTTTCCATTATTTTTCTCATTATCGCAGATTTGTTATTTTTATTGGCTTTTTTCTTTGTCAAATTATTTGTTTTGTTCTTCCTTGCTATAGGTGAGCTTTTATTCACTAAATTTCTCACAGGACTCTTATGTACTTTGCTGAATTTAAGCTTAACTTCTAGTATATCGGTACAATTCCCATTGGTTCTTACTATTCCTGAAAAGTTCTTTACCACTCTACCCATTATTTCCATGTCTGGTGCCACCTGGCTCATCAAACCACACGATACAAATGGTTCTTTGTTCTCCAGAATATCTCTATAGTAAACACTGTAGTCACTATTTTGATCATTGAACATTTCAGGGGAACTTGATGCTAGAAGGTCATAGATTTTTGTGAATGGTACATATCCAAATACATCATTATTATCTTCATAATCATCGTTCAATATATTTTTGTTTGAAGTACTAAAGTACTGTACAGAAACAGGATTCAAGGAACGAGATAGAAACGGGGATAAGTCGTTGTCGATGAAGTATATGATTTTCAATATCAAGTCTTTGTACTTGTTACTTGAATTGGGCATGTATGTTGGTTTGTGAAATGTTATGTGTTTGTTATTTATTTGGTGTATTAACTGCCTTTATATATATGTAAAAGTTCTAACTTGATAGGCTGATTCTTATTTATGTATTATCAACAACCAAAACAAATAATATATAAAAAAAAAATTAGAACAGCTTAGTTAAGCAGACCAGTTGTTGTTTTTTTTTTTTGCTTGTGTTTTTTTTTTATTTAGGTAAAATTTTTGATTTATTTGCTTGAATAATTTTTTTGTTTTACGCGTCAGTTATTTGGGAGAAAAAATACAAAATTGTAGAAAATATAATTAAACATAGGTATTCGGATATAAACCAATATAAACCTATTATATCCGAATACTAAACATTTTATACCAACAAAAAATAGTAAACCATGTTGTTAATAGAAACAATTGTAGTATTATAGACAACAATAGTTTTTTTTATTTAAACAATAAAGGTGAGCATTAACTTTCTTTATATTATCATTAATCTGTATTTCATTTCTCTGTTTTTTACATCAGAATGGTAGTTTTTTATAGAAAGGCTTCGGATTTAAAAAAGTTATTTCTAATCTTTTGATTAAAACCAAAAATGTTTATTAATATCATGCTCTACAAATGTACATGTAAGTATTTACTGCTCATGTTATTAAACATATAAAATATTTCAAAAAAGAGAACATTCTTTGCTATTATTGTTTCACATGGTGTATACTATCATTATCCTATAAGGTGAAATTATTCCATGTATGTCTATTTTTTTTTTTTTGTTTTTAAATTAGTTGGCTGTTTTTACCGATGGCTATAAAACATTTCTTTTTTTTTTTTTTTTTTTCAAATGGTTTTTCCGTTTTGTTATAAAATTGCCGCATTAAGACAATTTTCACCCAGTTGTAAGTATTAATTCCCATGTTTTTCTTTTTTTTGGTGAGTGTCTCGTTTTTTTTTGTAGGAAAAACTGCAAATCGCTTACATAAACTTTTCGTATTTATTTTTAATCTTTCAATCTTATAATTATATAAAAAACACTTTAATATAAACCCCAAAAATATAAGAAAAAGAAAAAACAACCAACAACTTTTTTTGATTCATATTAACAATTTTGTTTGTATTCTTTTTTTAAAACTTTTTCTTTTCATTTTAAACATAAATACTATTTTTATACACAGAAATGGAAAACAACGGAGGAAGATTAACTCTTGCCGAAATCAGAAGAAGAAAAGCTGAACAAGCTAACAATCAAGCCAACAAGGCTTCTGGTACTGTCTTGAATGCAACCATGCAAGGTGGTGCCGCTAAAGTTGGTGTTCCAACTACTCAATCATATACCAGCTACCAAAACCAACAAAACCAAGCTTTCAACGGTTATCAAGGTACTGGTAGAGGTGGATACCAAGGAGGTTACCAAGGAGGTTATCAAGGTACCGGTAGAGGTGGTTACCAAGGAGGTTACCAAAGCAACTACCAAGGTGCTGGTAGAGGTGGTTACCAAAACACTTCTGCTCCAGTTCAACAAGCTGCTGTTCCAGCCAAATCTGAAGAAAAAAACATCACTGATTCTTTAAAGAAATTAGATATCAACTCAGATTCTAAAATTGCCAACGAAGTTGCTGAAATCTTGAACTCCAAGAGTATTGCTGATTCTAAAGTTCACATCGAAAAGATAATCAGCACTTTAAAGGAAAGTTCAGACATAGTCAAGGAAATTATTGATTTAGATTTAGTTGAAGTTGTCAAGAAAATCTGTAGAGCTAAAAATGATGTAGTTGTTAGAGAATCTGGTATTTTGTTGATTACTAATCTAGCCAATAACTTAATTAGCGGAAATAATCCAAATGAAGCTGTTTTAGCTGATTTCTTACCTATTTGTTTAGATACTTTCTCTGACAAGCAAGATCAAATAAAGAGAGAAGGCCAACATGCCATTGACGCTATCTTCTTACAATTCAACGAAGTATCTAAGGTTTCTTTTGTTCTACACACCTGTTTGGACTACTTGAAATTCTCCAGTGCTAAATGGCAATCTAAGATGGCCTGTTTGAAAGTAATTGATCAAATCAGAGAAACTTCTGAACCTGATTACTTGGAAAAAACTTTCAAACAAACCATCCCTGTTTTGTGTGATGCTGCTACTGATTTCAAATCTGAATTAGCCAAGAAAGGTCATGAAACTCTATTGAACTTTGTCAAGGTTTTGGATAACTTGGATTTACAACCAAGATATGAATTAATTGTTGATACCTTAACCAACCCAAGTAATATCTCCAACTGTGTCAAGTCTTTAGCCTCTGTTACCTTTGTTGCTGAAGTCACTGAACCAGCTCTAGCCTTATTGGTTCCTATCTTAACCAAGTCTTTGAACGGTTCTTCCGCCACCGTTTCTCAAG
Source organism: Hanseniaspora nectarophila (assembly GCA_030573495.1). Lineage (NCBI taxonomy): Eukaryota > Fungi > Ascomycota > Saccharomycetes > Saccharomycodales > Saccharomycodaceae > Hanseniaspora > Hanseniaspora nectarophila. The sequence goes on from JAJMDJ010000225.1 coordinate 12,349, forward strand.
AACAATTAAGACAAACAGTTATCATTACTGAAAATTTAACCAGATTAGTCAACAACAGAATTGAAATTGAATCTTTTGTCCCAGCTTTAGAACCTGGTATCAAGAGAGTCATTGAAACTGCTGCCAACAAGGAAGTCAGAGAATTAGCTTCCAAGGCCATGGTTGTTTTAAACGCTGAAGACGAAGAAATTGTCTTAGCTAACGGTGACATATTCAACGGTAGATTTACTTTGGAAGAAATTGAAAAGATCTTGATTGAAAACTTTGGTGAATCCTTCTCTTCTAAGCAAAAATTGATCAAAGACTACTTGATTGAATTTGCTACCTTGGCCTCCAATGTCAATGATTACAAGGTCTTGAAGAACTATTTCTCCAACTTCAATTCTGCTGAAACCAGTGACAAATTTGTCAAGGAAATTTCCGGTATCTTCGATTCTTTAAGAGGTTCCTCCAACAACGACGAAGATGACGGTGGTATTGAAATTGTCAATGCTGATTTCTCCTTAGCTTATGGTTCTAGAATGCTTTTGAACAAGACCAAGTTAAGATTAATTAAGGGTCACAGATACGGTTTGTGTGGTAGAAATGGTGCTGGTAAGTCTACTTTAATGAGAGCTATCAACAACGGTCAATTAGAAGGTTTCCCTTCTGCTGATGAACTAAAAACCTGTTTTGTCGAACATAAAATCCAAGAAACCGAAGCCAATATGGATTTGGTTACCTTCATTGCTCAAGATGAGGAATTAAAGGGCAAATCCACTGAAGATATTTCTAATGCTTTAGAAGCTGTTGGTTTCAATGAAGAAAGAAGAGCTCAACATGTTGGTTCTTTGTCTGGTGGTTGGAAAATGAAGTTAGAACTTGCCAGAGCCATGTTGTTAGAAGCTGATGTTTTGTTATTAGATGAACCTACCAATCACTTGGATGTTGCCAATGTTCAATGGTTACAACAATACCTATTGGATAACACCCATATCACTTCTTTGATTGTTTCACATGATACCGGTTTCTTAGATACCGTTTGTACTGATATTATCCATTACGAAAACAAGAAATTAGCCTACTACAAGGGTAACTTGCACGACTTTGTTCAACAAAAGCCAGAAGCCAAGGCTTACTATACTTTGACTGATTCTAATGCTACTATGCATTTCCCACCAGCTGGTATTTTATCCGGTGTCAAGTCATCTACCAGAGCTGTTTGTAAGATGACTGATATTTGTTTCTCTTATCCAAATGCTCCTAAGCCATCTTTGGTCAACGCCTCTTGTGCTTTATCTTTGTCCTCCAGAGTTGCTGTTTTAGGTCCAAATGGTGCTGGTAAGTCCACCTTGATCAAGTTGTTAACTGGTGAATTAGTTCCTGATTCCGGTAAGGTTGAAAAGCATCCTAACTTGAGATACGGTTACATTGCCCAACATGCTTTACAACATGTTAATGAACACAAGGAAAAGACTGCCAATCAATATTTACAATGGAGATACCAATTCGGTGAAGATAGAGAAGTCTTATTGAAGGAATCTAGAAAGTTCTCTAAGGAAGAAGAAGATTTGATGTCCAAGAAGATTGATGATGGTGCTGGATACGGAGAGAGATTGATTGAAGCTATTGTTGGTAGACAAAAATACAAGAAATCTTTCAAGTATGAAATCAAATGGATGCACTACAAGCCAAAGACCAACTCTTGGTTATCCAAGGAATTCTTATTGGAACAAGGTTTCAACAAATTGGTTCAAAAGTTCGATGATCATGAAGCTTCCAGAGAAGGTTTAGGTTACAGAGAATTAACTCCAAGTGTCATCACAAAGCATTTCGAAGATGTTGGTTTAGACTCGGAAATTTGTAACCATACTCCATTGGGTTCTTTGTCCGGTGGTCAATTAGTCAAGGTTGTTATTGCCGGTGCTATGTGGAACAACCCTCATTTGTTAGTCTTGGATGAACCTACCAATTATTTGGATAGAGATTCCTTAGGTGCTTTAGCCTTTGCTATCAGAGAATGGAATGGTGGTGTTGTTATGATTTCACACAACAGTGAATTCGTTGGTGCTTTATGTCCTGAACAATGGCATGTTGCTGACGGTAAGCTTGTCCAAAAGGGTATTGCTGCTGTCAATGCTTCCAGTTTCGAAGATGGTGGTAACGAAAAGGCCCATGGTCTAAGTCATGCTGCCAAGGCTGCCACTCCTTCTGTTGAAGATGCTGATGGTGAATTCTTGAAGGGTGTTAAGGTTAGACAAAAAAAGAAAAAACTAACTAGAAACGATAAGAAGTTACAAGTTGAAAGAAGAAGATTGAGATACATTGAATGGTTATCCTCTCCAAAGGGTACTCCAAAGCCAAAGGACTCTGATGATGAAGATGACGATGAAGAAGAAGAGCAACCAAGTAAATAAATTTGATATATATAAGTTTTAAACAGACTCCTTAACTATTTTGTAGCCATCATCTGTATCCTTTTCAACTCTCTTTTCTGAATAAGATTGTTCTTCTTGTTCACTGATTTCTTCACCTTCTAGTTTGGCAATGACTTCTAATTTCAATTGTTTTAACAATTCATCATGTTCTTCCAAACCTAAAACAGAAATGGTATTGAATCCCATACCCCAATGAGGGTAGGATCCAATTTTAATTTCAGGGGAGACCTCACTAGCCTTGTCTTGAAGCTCTCTCAAGAAACGCGACATGGAAGATTCACCGTATTTTGTTTTGATATAGTATCTTTTATAGTGATTTTCCTTTAAGTTGTATATTTTCTTGAATTTGTCTGTCATACCAGTAATCATTCTTTCAAACAATTGAGGGATACCAGGGAATATAAAGATTTGGTTATGGATACCAGCACAAGGAACCCATGATGATTCTATAGGGTAATCTTCGGATGTATTGGGTCCAGATGGCAAAGTTGCCATTCTGTAGTGGTCTTTTAAGGCTTGTCCAGAGAATCTTTTAGTTGGAGAGTTGATTCTTTCCATTCTGTCAACACAAGTTTTTGATAACGTCAATGGTGTATCGTCATATATTTTACTCAAACAGTCGTAGGCAACATCATCAGGAGTTGGTCCTGTTGAACCAGTGGTAACAATAAAGTCGTTAGTCTTACTTAGTCTTTTACAAGTACTCAAAATGTGGTCTGGTTCATCACCAATAATGCAAACTTCAGTCAATTTGATTCCTAATCCATAGCAGTATTTACTGAAAAACTTGGAATTGGTATCTGTGATTTTCCCATTAAGAACTTCATCACCAATAATTACACAGGCTGCTTTAATTGTTTTATAAGTGTTAGGCATTTTTTTTGTAAATGATTTTGATTTATGTTTGGTTTGTTAGCTTGATTATATGACTAAACACCTTCAAAAATTATACTATATATATATTTTTTTTACGGGTAAAATAGCTTTTACGTATTATTTTTCATTTTTAGTTTGCGGCTACATTTCAAATAGTCTTCAACATAATTGGGTTCTCTTTTAAAAATTTAAAGGCTTCATCCTTAGTAATCAGATGTATATATTTATATAATGGCATTCATGTCTTAAGCATTGAACTTTTCATAGACCCAGTCGTTTAGACCTAATTTGTTTCTAGCAATTTCAATAGCGTAGAATTGTAATCTGAATGAGAATAAGGTATTGGTTTCTAGGTATGGTTCAGTAGAGTTTTTTCTCAAAATACAACCAAAGTTGTAATCGTAGATGACGTTTTCAAAGTTCTTGGACCAATCTCTCCATCTGGCTTTATCCTTTTCAGCCTTTAAATCCATGTCATCGAATTTCATCAATTTTTCTTTGGTGAATTCTGGGAAACAAGCTATGAAGGTGGAGAAAATTTCGTTATCTTGAGAGGTTAATGTTAATTCAGAACCTGGGATGGATGCTAGTAATTCCCAATGGGTTTCTAAGGTTTCAACAGCTTCAACAGCGAATTGTTGTTCGATGGCTTCTAAATTTTCGGCTTCTTCGGCTTCGAACTTTTTGTTATTTTGAGCAGATGGTACAACAGACATTTTGTGTATATGTGGTATTATTAGATATTTTGGTTATTGTACTTATAATTTCCTTTCTGTTTAATGAAGATAAAGATGACAAACTGATGTCTATATATACAATGAGTTTAGTATTTAGAAAAAAATTTTTTTTTTGTCAAATTTTGAAAAAATCCAAGAATACCTTTTTCGAAGCAGTAAGAAAAAAAAAAGAAAAAAAAAATAAGGTGCGAAACGTGACCAATTCGAAACTGCTGGAATATTCCAGATCAGAAATCATGTGCATAGTATATATATCATGAACGCAAGGTTTAAATGAAAGTTGGGAACTTCATGTTGTTCCAGTCCCATGGATCATTGAATCTAGTACCGTTTTCCAGAGAAGCAATGACATCCATGTCTTCCTTGGACAAACCACCTTGGAACTTCTTGGAGAATTCCAAGTTGTTCTTGACTCTTTCGATGTTGTTAGACTTTGGAATAATGAATAATCCTCTTTGTAAAGCCCATTGCAACAAAACATCAGAGTTAGTAGCACCTTCGTATTTATCAGCAATACTCTTAACCTCTTCGTGTTCCAACAAGTTTACACAGTTGTTGGCCTTAGCAGATTTCAATTCAATGAAGGATTGGGAACCAAATGAAGAGTAAGCAGTGACATGAATGTCCTTCATGTGACACCATTCAACCAACTTCCATTGTGGTAAGTATGGGTGTAATTCAATTTGCAACATTTGTGGCTTGATTTTACAACCGAACAATAAATCTTGAATCAAAACACCTTGACAGTTGGATAAACCCAAATTTCTAATAATACCGTTCTTTGGGTCATACAATTGTTCCAAGGCTTCCCAAGTCTTATACAATGGGACGTTTTCTAATTCAATCTTACCTTCTTGGCCTTCTTGTAATTGGTTTGGAGTAAAGAAACCAGGTGGGTAATGTTCATCAGAGTTGACGTCAACTTCAGCAAATGGCAAAGGGAAGTGAATGTAAAGAACATCAATGTAGTCCATTTGCAAGTCCTTCAACATTCTTTCAACGGCTGGCTTGACGTTTTTTGGAGCATGGTGATTGTTCCATAGCTTAGAAACAATGAACAACTCTTCTCTCTTGACTAACTTATCCTCAATGGCCTTTTTGACAGCAATACCTAGTTGGATGTTGTTGTTGTAATCAACAGCACCATCAAATAATCTGTAACCGACCTTGATAGCGTTGTAGATGGTGTCAACATTGGTTTTGGTGTCTAACTTCCATAAACCTAAACCAATGTTAGGTAGCTTGTTATTGTTGTTTAAAGTAATGTATTCTAAAGACATGTTTGTTGCTATAGTTTGTATGGTTTATTAGAGTATATTTTAACACTCAGATTACGGATATAGATGATTATACACCCTTGTGATTTTATTTTTTTTTTAAATATATGGGATAATATGGTTAGGCTTTTTGAAAAAAAAATGTAGTAGGGACACAGTTTTCCGCCAATAAAACCACGGCAATTAGTGGAGTTTAAAAAATATATATATAGTTCAATATGTACGTAATATATCAGTGCTTGTGGGTATGTGAATGGCCATTTTCATCCCCACAAATATGTGCCCCATCTATGTGATCTTTCTTTAAATTAATTTCAAATTGTCTTTCCTCTTCTGTCATTTCTTCTTGCTCAGCTTCTGGTTTCTTAAATTCTATAAAAATATTTTTGGCTTCAGGATTGTCTTTTTTAATCAAATGAATTAAGTGTTCTCTGACTGTATCGAATTCATTAATGTCTAGAACATTTCCCCATTTTTGTTGCATTGGAACATCCAAGCTGATGAATAAATTGCAATGAGTACCATGAGGTAAAATATCAAATTTGCTTATTTTATAAGGAACATTGGAATTGTTGTTGGAAACCATATTCTCCAAGTGGTATTCAACATTAGTTTTGATTTTTTTATAAACTTCATCATCTATACTTACTTTTTTATCCAGCAATTCTTGACAAGCCTTCCAAACTCCTTCGAACCCAGATTTAACCAAGATTCCTGATATGACTAAACCACCAATGGCATCCAAATAAGCCAAGTGGAAGAAGTATCCACCAGAAATAGAGACTAAGGCTACCATTGCTGATAATGAATCCACTCTGTGATGGTAGGCATTGGCTAATAGAACCTGAGAATTAGTTGCTGTGGCAACTTGCTTAGTCTTCCAAAATAACATTTCTTTGATGAATATAGAACCTAAAGCAATGACTACTGCTTCTATACCTACAACACCCAAATGAGAGTGGATGTCAAGCATATTTGTCAAAGCCACCGGCAAAACAGGTCCCAAAACAGTCATCAAAGCATCCAGTCCTATAGATATACCAGCCACTAAGTTGATTCCGTAAACAGCCAAAGATGACAACGTATCTATCTTTCCTGTACCAAAATACAATTGATCAGTGAACTTTTGTAATTTGCTATCTTTCTTGGGATTTTGTTTCGATAAAGTCAGATTACAACTGAACAGAGTCAAAAAATCAGCAATCAAGTCGGTTAGAGTATGTATGGCATCTGCTATTAAGGCATATGAATTGTAGAATATCCCACCAGCAAATTTCACACTTGCCAAACCAATATTACTCAAGAGACCAATGACTGTTATTCTTATAGCTGGGTTTTTGGCTACATCTTTGGATGACAAAAGTTCTTTGTAAAAGTTTTCTTGAGATATATTACCCATATGACTGTGAGTATGAGTTAATGGGTTGTTTGAATGAGAATGTTCGTGAGTATGAGTATTTGTATTCTTGATTTTCAAGTTGTTTGTCTTGAAGGAATCGTTGCTTTCATGTTCAGATGACTTCAAAACAATATGTGTTTTATCTAACTTGTTTATATCATTTTTCAAAGTGTTCACCTGTTTATTTTGGGTTTGGATCTTGTTCAGCAGAATAGGTATGGTTGAAAATTGTTTCGATAAACGTGAATTGTAAATTGTATGATTTATTAAAGATCTATTGAATGTGTTCACAAAAACATAACGTTGTCTTAGAAGCATGATAAAAAGAGCAATATATGTTTTAAGGTATTTGGTGGTTTTTTTTTTTTTGATGATTAACTTGAGGTAATATTAAAAACAGAATTACTCATGCTTTTTAAAATGTCAGTATTATTATTTACCAGGGGAATTACTTCGTTTAAAAGATAAGGTGAGGGAAACTAAAAACAAAAATTACACCCATTTGTATGAACTTTCTATATATTTAAACAAGGAGATCACATGTCCAAAATTCTAGACATACGTCATTTTAGATTGTTGAAAAAAAAAAGTGCTAAAAAGCTGCAGTGCACGTGAAAATTTCGTGGAATATAAAAAGTTCATAGTTTCTATTGATTAAATTCCAGAACAAATAGTATTAATAACGATCATTGTATGGAATTGTTTTATTAATTTAAACTAATGAAAAAAGGCAAAAGCATAGAGATATGTATTTTATTGATTTTTCCCAGATTTCCTGGATAATATTCAATGAAGTACATCCTTTTGTGCGCTTTAACCTTCCCCTAAAAGTATACCAACTCTGCAGATATGGTAAAAAAAACAATATTTCATTAGTTTTATCAAATTCTCTTGTTTTATGATGTTTTAAATACACATTTTTAGTGTGATTTCAGCAATACCTATGCTGTCTTTTTGCTCCCTGGAAAAAAAAAATTTGTAAGATTTAATCAATTAAAATATAAAAACTAATGAAAAATTTAAAAAATAGAAAATAAAATAGCACAAGTAACGGTAAGACAAGCTATAATCAGGTTTAACCCTTTAAATTTAATAAATATTTCTAATGGAAAATCACTTTATATGTATTCCTAAAACTATATAAGGAGGTTGAAATTCCAATCAATTCAGAATTCTAAATTTTCTCTTTTCATTCTTTTTTTTATTTATTAATTATATAATTTAAAAAAAAAGTATTATAATATAAAACCATCCACAGTAACTATAATAGATACCATTATTTATTCTACTTACTAACCCAAAAAAAAAAGAGTGACTTATTTAAAGATGCAAATCAACTTATTATTCGCTTTAGCCATTGCTTCAAATTACTTCAATTTGATTGCTGCTACTCCAATTGAATCTCCTGAAGTTAGTTTAACTTCCGATGAAACAATTGCTTTGTTTGAACAAATGTTCAATGTTTCCAACATCAATGCTGATTTTTCTTCATCCACTGCCATGGAAGAAGAAGCTGAAGAGTTCGCTGTATTCTACAGAAATGAGTGGGCCTTGAGAAACCAGCATTATGTTGATGCCGACTTGTCCGCAACTGCCATTGACGGTCAAGCTTTAGCCTGGGACATGGCCAACATGTTCTTCACTGGTACTGGTGTTGCTGAGGGATGTGTTTTCCCTGCCGGTACTGGAATTATGAACCACAAGGTTGCTTTATGTGGTATCAACTTGACTGGTATGTTATTTACCATGACCTCCATCATGGTTAAGTTAGCTGATGCTGGTTTGTTTGAAATGAACCCAACCACCATGAAGACAATGTTCTCCACCATTGGTTTCAATGTTGCTGATGAGGAATATGCTGCCTTTGGTGTTAACTCTCAAGTTGCTTCGTTGAGAGAAAGTTTACCATTTGTCTTTGAGCACATTGACACCTTCAGAGAATCTGAAGCCTTCATCAAGTTTACCAACTTGAACATTCACGTTGATGTTGCTACTGTTGAAAAGGCCATTAACAACCATGTCATCAACGATTGGGTCTTTGGTATTTCAACTGAAAGAGGTGTTGGTTCAGTCCATGGTTTGGACTTAACTTTGAAAGGTAACCAATACTTATTCAGAATGATGGCCAACAGTAGATACGCCAACTTACCTACCAAAGTCGTCAAGAACTTGTTCAAGTTATTGAGAACTGAGTACCCATTATTAAAGAAAGGACAAATAGCTGAGTTTGTCTTTGCTGTGATTACCACTGCCAGTGAACACACAGCTGACTACTGTACCAGAATGCTAACATTGTTCTCCAAGTTCTCTGAAGACGACAACTCCGAACACTGTTCTGCCAACAAGTTTGGATTTGTTATCAAAGACCCAAAACAAGATGACGTCCGTGTCATTAGTTTAAGAGGAAAAGTCAATTGTTAGGATCAATCCTGATAACAAGCAAAAGGAAAACCCAGGAAAAGAATTACCTAAAGGTTATTTAAAAAAAAAAATGTACATTAGAGAAGGAAGCCCCTTATTAATATGAACAAACAAAAAAATTACCCAGAAAAGATACCCACAAGTTCATACTAGATTTTAAGCATAATCATTAAAATGAAGGTCCATGATATTTAAAAAAAACGAACAAAGCACCCATGTTATTGAGATATACGGATTTAATGATAATTAAATTGATTATGGACTTAGTTTCTGGTACCTAGACTATATAATTGGCAGTATATATTAGACTTAATAATTATTTTTTGTTTTTTAAAATCATTAGAAAGTGTAATATACACGAAAGTACTCTTTTTACAATTTTAGCTTTAAATCATATCTATGTAAATATTTGCAACTTATTTCTTAGCTTGTTTGCAGGCAAAAAATTAACTCTTCAATGGACTTTGCAATATCAGCTATGAATAGTACACTCATTCTTAGATAATAAAAAAGGGAAAAAAAAAAAGGTGTTGACTTTTAATATATTGGATAGCTTCATTAAAGTTATTCACTACGAAAATGAATCCTTAAGCTATTGTTTTTTTTTTTTTTTTGGTTGGTCATTAATATATATGCAATGTAAATTAGTTTTTACATTTTACTACGTTCTCTTCAACTTACATGTTGTTGGAAACAAAGTCTTTACCTTGGTCTACTCCTTTTTGAACGTATTCATTTTGAGCAGCGGATTGAATGGTGTCACCCATACCTCTGCTGGAAGTACCCTTGCTTCTGGATGAGCCGTATTCATCGTCCTTGTAGGAGTTGATTCCTTGACCTTCTTGGCTGGATGTCCCTCTGTAAGAGTTGCTGCTTTGGCCATATTCATCTCTGTCATTGGTTCTCATTCCAGCATTGGAGGTTTGACCTCTAGAATTCATGGTGTTGCCACTGTCCCAGGATTCCCTTATACCTTGAGTGTCATCAGTGAATCCACCTCTTTGTTGCTCCCCGTACCCGGTGTTGCCGGATCTGGTACCTCTGGTTCTGGAGTTGGATTGATAATCACCAAAGTCTGTGTCATCAGAAGTTCTGGATGGTTGGTTGCTTTGGTAGCCTTTGGAAGATTGATGTTGTTGGCTTTCAGAAGGGTGATCTTCACTGTCGTGGACACCTAATTTTTCAGAGATTTTGTTTAAAATATTGGAAGGCATTTTGTTTTATTTGATTTTTGTTATAATATAACGTGCTTGGTTCACTACATTAACTATAACATAGTCAACTTAAGTAAACTTGAATCGAAAAAAAGTACAAATTACTGATGTTTATATACAAATCAGGTTATATAGCATCATTCACTAGAATTAAAAATTAAAGGGTCATTTTACTAGTTAAAAATTATTGTAAACGTGGGTTTACTAACCAAAATATGAAATTAAGGGTAGAAAGTATTAGTAATAACGTATTTTGGTGCAAGTGGCTGAGAAAAAGAGATTTTTAGAGGAATTATTTACGCAATAATTGTATAAAAAAATGGCTGATGGCAGGAGAGGATTTATGGTGTAACTAGTTTTCTTATTAGTATAATAAAAAAAATAGATAGGGCAAATATACAGCTAAGTAATATTTTTGCTCTAGACAATGCTGTGTTCAATTTATGTCATCATTAATATTTTTCTTGGTTAAGACCAAAAAAAAAAATTCATACTGTAATTAGTGATCTGCCCCCTAAAAAAATGAACCGAATGGTGATTGCAGTGGTTGAAATCTACTACACCGCCTAGAACACGAATTTTTAAAAAAAAGAAATAAAAATAGAAGGATATGTTTATAACCTGAATTATATATTAAAAAATAATGTATTAATTTGAATGCCATGTATCTACCGTATCGTATTCACTTACAATTTTTTGAAAGAAAAAAACTATAATCATAATTCCAAACTTGATATCCATTCACTATCATCGACCATAGTCATTATTGGTGCCTTGCACAGAATTTTTTTGGGTTGTTCTAGCTTTTGTTGAACATTCAAAAGCAAGTCTTCAAAGAAATTTTCTGTTGTGCTTGGTCTTTGCATACCGTATTTATTAGAAAATAAGCCATCTTCTAATAACATCTTGTTTTCTTGGTAGAAGTTGTATAAGTAGTCTGGAAATGGAAAACCATCACTGTTGGAATCGAAATCACTACTGTTTAATTCTTTTTGGACTACAACTGAAAATATACTTGACTGACTCTTCCAAAAGTTTGTAGGGGTAAGAAATAGACTTGATTCTAACTTGCTGTGATATGCTTCTAAGTCAAATATTTCAGGAGGCTCCATACCGACACTCAAAGTAGCAGATACACGTCTTTGTATTACAACAGCTTCTTCAATAGGAAGATTCTTTTTTCTTATACGTTTCTTAATAGACTTACACGCTTTTCTGGCTCTGATTTTAACTCTTACAAATAAGCTGGACTTCTTTTTGTCAGTCTCACATTCGTTCTCGGTTGAATCAGATTTTTTTCTTTGAATAGCTTCCTTACACTTAGTGTAGAAATTTCTTGTTTTTAAAGACATTGTAAAAGATATGTTATTGTTGGTTATATATAAGAATAATTCTTTTTTCAAAAAAGAAACAAATTTAATTTAATTATTATTTTAAAAATTAGTTTTCATTAGAAAAAAAAAAAGGTGAACAAAAATTGCTTATCTGAAATTATATATTATTTTAAAAAAAAAGTATGAACAAATTCAAAATTTACAAGATCTTCTGAGATAAGCCTTTATATAGGTCAAAAAAGTTTGAAGAAGTGAGACAATTGACATAAAAAAAAAAAGAACTAATTCAATATTCTTTGATTATCCCTTTAAAAAAGAGATGAACTGAAAGATCTGCTCAACTTTATTTTGTTATCAGTGAAAAATTTCATTCCTTATCGAAGCGCGTCTCGCTGATAAGGAAAATCAGCCACACAAGAAAAATATTCAAAAAAAAAAAAAAAAAACATGCAAATATCAAATTGCTTTGCAGGGATTAATCTATATAGCTAAATTAGTCATCATTTATATATATATATATATCGCAGTTGCACTTAGCTTGAGCATCCGCATGATAGATGTGAGTTTTCTACATTACATATTTGATTTGTATTGGTCCACTTTTTTTCCAAATCTGGCATCATCTCTTTATCCCATTTGGATGGATCATATGGATTGGAGCTCATCAAATATAGCTTCTGTAATTTATCTGTGTTTTCATACTTACTCTGTTCCATTGATTTATAAACCTCGTTAAAGTGGAAATGACGTGGTAAGAATAATGGGTTTTTATATCTGGAAACTTCAAGTTTTACATCCTTCACGGCACCAGCTTTCTTGTTAGTTGTACTCCACAAAATATTATATTCTTGCAAAAAAGCAAAAAAGTTTTTGTACACTGAGGAGCCGGTATCTAATGAATGGATTTCAAACATCTTGTCTATTTTGTTCAAGCAATCATTATAAGCTGAGGCATTGTCTTGTTCATGAACAGCTGTAAAACAATCCAAATATTCATCCTTAATAGTCTTATCCTTGTTCACAACATCAACCGTATTTACTTGTTGGAATTTAACAAAAAAGTCATTGTAATCAACCTTAGTCTCTTTTAAAACATTCAAAAGTTTATCTATCAAGTTTTCCTTAACGTCTAACACATTTTTAGATAATAATTCGAAATCATGTTCGCTTAAGGATGCAACGTTTGAAGGAAGTGAAAATACCAATTTCGGATTTAAACCCAAACGTTCAAGCATAACTGACACACAGGTAAAGTTTTGGTAAAAGTCGTATTCAGCTTCAACATATTCTAAAACTTTGACTGTTCTGTCCATCAAAAATTTGGTAACTTCCTCATTAATATCAATTTTGTGTTCTTTTATTCCATCAACATATTTGGCTCCAGCTCCGATCAACATTGTCTGTGATTCTGCAAATCTTAATAAGTTCCACCATATGACATTTGATTGGTTACCCAATGAATATCTTTTAGATAAATCATCATAATTAGGAGTCCATTTTTCATCATATGCATCTATAAAACCAAATGGACCGTAATCCATAGAAGTTCCAATGATTGAAGTATTGTCTGTATTTAAAACACCGTTTGCAAACCCATAGGCTTTCCATTTGGCAACAGAAATAGCATTTGCTTTAACAACATCTCTTAAAAACATATCATACTTGGTTGTTTTCAAAACGTCATTGGGATCATTTTGACTGTTTATATCAATGAGGTGTGATATCTTTATATAGTTGTGTTCATTTTGTTCTGGAAATACATTTTCTATACAGTAATCTGATAACGCTGCAAGCCCCTCAGAGTCTTGTCTCCATCTGTGGATATCAAAACTTCCCAGACGTATCCATGTCTTGGCGTATCTCGTAACTAAACCTCTAGGTTCTAATTTTGGACCTCTTCTTGCTTTGGAATTTGGTACGTAGGACAACAATAAAGCCCTGGTAGTATCAATGCCAATGGCGTTCAAACTCTCGGAAATGATAAACTCCCTCATGCTGGCCTTTAGTGTAGCTTTTCCATCAGCAAACCTTGAATATGGAGTCAATCCACCACCTTTAATTTGTATGGCTTTGCCATTGAGTTCAAGTAAATTGACAACTCTACCATCACCTAACTGTCCTGCAAAATCACCAAACTGGAAACCTGCCTATGCCTGTGAGTATGGAAAAATTTTGTACTTTTCAATCAAACTTTGCCATAATGGATTGACCTCGCCTTTGCCATTTGAAAAAGATCCTTGCAAAAAGCTCAAAGTTTCTTTATCAGTGTAATCAAGATTGTCAAATTCTTCCTTAAAGGCTGTTTTGTTGACAAGTAACGGAGTTTTTACATCAGTGTCTAAAAGTTCAGGTATGCAATATGAATATTGTACACCTTTACCTACAATTCTTTGAGTATTAAAAGTCTCTTTTACCAAATCCTTATCTTTTAATGTTTCTTTGATGTTTTTGGCAGGTTCAACAGTTGTAGCATCCACCTTAAGTTGTTTTTGTATAAATGTTGAAGATATCTTTGTGGGATGTTGAGAACGGTGATTAATAATATCTTTCAAAGTATTCATTTTGCTCACCATTGTTTAAAATAATTATAAAAAATACAGATGATTTTATATAAGGGCTTTGTGTGGGTTCTTTACTTATGCCATCACCTATAAGAAACTAATTACTTTAGAGGGATTTTTAAATTGTAATAATTTGTGTTATCGGATTTAAGTACTGTGTTTAAGGGTCACAAAAAAACAAAAAAGTAACAGCGATATAAATTACATAAACCACCCCTTCAATTCGTTTTAATTTTTTTTTTGTTTTTTTAGGGAAAAGGAAAGATTAATTAGTAGAAATATTACGTCGATATTAATTTTAAGCATGTTTAGTGTTATTTATTTTTTTCTTAAGGTAATCACAACATATATATTGATGAGAAGAATATAAGGACCGTAAAATAAATAAATAATAGCAATTACTCGTATTCTTATAATATACAAATATATCAATTAACAAAAAAAAATATATATATAGTAAAATATTTGTAATCAAATGGTTCCCAGTGATCAAAAACGTAATACAGCAACGACGAACAATATGTCCGAATATATAGTCAATACAGCACTTGAAAATCATACAAATAATAGTAATAAGGATTCTAATCAAAATACAACACAGACTGATTACCAAAAACCAAAGTCAAACTTTAGTATGTCAGACCTGAATATTGAGAATAACTTTGATAACACAAAGAAGTCATCCTTAAACTCGTCAATAAATACACAAGATACAGTTTATAACCAGAATGGAATTAATTATCCATATACTAATGGAACTGGAGGTTTGCAGCCATCTACAAGAAAAAGAGGCTCTATATCGCAATCACCTAAATCGAATGTTTCTTCTGGTTTAAAATCAGATGGGAATTTATACTCTGATCAATCAGCAAATAAAATCTACGATATAGATTCAAGAGTTGTTAGTTTGGAAAACACAGTTAATCAATTATTAGATATAGTCAATCAATCAAACGATATTTTAAAGAATAATTTTGGAAATAATAGTATTCCTGGTGTTGACAGCGGAAATAACTCTGACCAAGGACAGCTGAAGACAACTCAAGAATTGCTTTATAAGCAGCTGGTTGATCCAAATATTAACCAAACTGCATACAACGACGACAGCATATCTCCAATAACAACAACTGTGAAAAATCCTATAACTCAGGAACCAAAGCTGTTTAAACTAGATCCCAAGAAAATCAATAGAAAAAGAAACCGTTCAAAATCGAATAGTGCCAAGAGTAGCTCAACAAAGCTGAGTGCTTTAGGCTCAGTTGATCAGTTGAATAACTTGCAACTGAATGGACAAGATTTTGTTGATAATAATTCCAATTTTAACAACCTTAACAAAGCATCTTTTAATTCCAATACTGCATTCAACGATATTGACGTTAGAAAGAGAAATAGCAGTTTGGACATGCCATTGCCCTTGTCCTCCTTTTCCTCAGATTTTTTAAATCCTAGTGGAAACAGCATAAGTATACCATCCAATGCTTACAATCAAAGTAGTATTCCGAATATATTAGGAACAGCTCAAGTTGGAAAAATGTCATATCCGCAATTACAGCCATTGGTTATACCCTCACAGAATGATAACATGCCTATGATGTATGGTGATCAAGATTATAGTAGACACAGTATAGGGATGCCAAATATGGTGAATGGATATGTGTATCCGGGATATTCTCCGAAGGGAGTGCCACTTTCAAGTTCAATAGATTCTTTGTCTTCAGCTAGAACAAGCTTTGACGAAAAACAATTGCAAATGTATCATCAATTGCAGCAATTAAACCAAAAACAGAATCAAATGAACAAACAATACTCTGATAAAATCCAAACGCCTATGCATCCACCAAACAGCTCTAAGATGGAATTTTTAACAGGAAATGGACAGTATCCATCAGAGCTGATGAGATCGAATTCCGAGAACAATGGAAATAAGATCAGAATGAATAGCTTGAACGGGTTGAACGACATATCCTCTGAATTGTCTCAAAGCCAAAAAAGCAATGACTCAACCAATGATTTGAGAAAGGTGAGCACTCCGGATGTGACCTCACTTTTGGGTAATAAAGGTAGATTGAAACCAGCAACAAGTTCAAAGAAGAACCCTAAGCCCAAACCCAAGATGCAATATGAGATCAGTAGAGCACCTTCAAACATTCAACAGGTTTGGCAGGAATACAGATACGGAATTGATGGAAACCCAGCATTGATATTGTTGGACAAAAAGTACGGAAATGCTTGGTTAGAAAAGAAGTCAAAGAAAACATATTCAAGAAGAAAAGTCATTTACGAATATATTATTAGAGGTATCAGCGAGGGTATGGATGAGAATGTTCTGATTAGAAATCTTGAGGATTTGAGACTTTATCAAGATGAATCAGGAAAGACCCTGAGAAAGGGTGTTGGTTGGATTCAAGATAAAATCATCAATGTTAATGCCGCCTTAGGATATGAAAAGCTGGATGAGATGATTAACTCTGGAGAAATCAAGCCTTTGATTTATGATGAGCCTAGATTGAAGTTGTTAATGGAGCAAAATCATCACAGAGGAGAAACTCAATTAGATGAGTAATTTTTGCTCAAGGTTTGATATAATGATGAAATAAATTTGTATATAGTTAATTTTAAAATTGAATTTTGTTCATAAGTTTAAGTATTGGTTTGTATCTGTGGTTATTGTGGATATCCAACTAATGTAGAAATATATTTGAGGATATTTCTGTTAAAATATTTTTCAAAAAGAACTAAAAAATGTTTCGCGTGAATATTCATACCCTAAAATATATATTCATAATGATGGCAAGCATGAAAGATTCATTGTATATGACCTAGAAGATCAAGGTTATTTTTCTGTTGTTGAACTTAATACAATGAGCGCGCTGTCAAACCTTCTCAGTATACCATTTGAAATATGGCAAACTAATATATTTCCTCATTTGGAGCCAACAGATTTCCTTAACTTAATGGTATCAGGTAAAGCAGTTTTCAATCATTTACAACGAAGGGAAGAAACGCCTAAATATCATCATTCGGATCTTTGGGATGTTTATTATTCTAAAAGTATCAAAGATGTTGAAGATTTTATGCTGAGTACTTTTGAAAAGATAAAAGGAAAGATTGAATATCCATTTATAGATTATTATCAACAAATAATGACCACATGTGAAGTGTATAGAAACAATCAGGAGTATTTGGATGATCAAAAAAAGATTGCTGAAAGGAATGAAAAATTGAGACTTCTGCACTATATGAGAAGCCCAAATTTTTTTAATGAGTATGACACACTTTCTGGGTCTTTATACGACGAAGCATTTCTGCTTTTTGGAACATTAACAAGAGACTTTGTGAATAGCAAAAGACATATGGATAGCTATATTAATAAAGTGGTGAATGGGATGAGATTTAAAGAAATGGAAAATCCTCAAACATTACTGGCAAAGTTTAATAACAATATGGTTTTAGATTTTGGTGGTTTTTGTCAACAGCTACATAATATCCTGCCAAAAAATGTCATTGATAGAAGGAAGAAAAAATTATTGGATGATCATTCAAAATATCAACAACAACAAAGTAACAGTAATACTATTAATTTGTATTCTTTAGACTCTTTACTCTATTATAACACTGAAATGAAGACTCCCTTGTCTAACATTCACATACTGATCATTTTTGAAAAAATACTAAGCAAGTTATTTCAACATTTGAACTTTAAAAAAATTGTCCCAATAAGCATTGTAAAGTCTTCGACGTATCCTCTAACGCATGCCATCTTTGTATTCAGTGTTAATGAGGATAATATGAGCAATAAAAATATGAATGTTTTAGTGTATTGTGATTCTCACGAACTACGACTAAGAGATTACGATAGTATAAATGATAAAGAAAAGGCTGAGATTGTAAGAGAATACGTCGACGTTGTTAAAGGAGACTTTATGCGGAACATGGTTGTAAGCCATGCATATTCTATGAAGGCATCAGGCATTAGGCTGATGAAAAGAGAATTCGTTCATAATAGATTCTACCAAAAGCAAACTCTAAATAATTGTCTGGATACGATCACCGAACTAGGTGATATTATTTCGAAAGAGATGCTAATAAAAGCACCATTATATGATTTTTGGAACGAGGAAAACCAACATTTTGACTTTCCATTTGAAGACATGGCATTACATTTAAACAAGAAAACATCTAAAGGCTTTATTTTACTAAAACCTCTTAATAGTCATTTGCAATATTCCATAGATATCAATGTTTCATTTTGGATGCAATATCCGACAAAGTATCTCCCAGATGTTGATGACGATATAATCAAGTCAGATCTTCTAAAAGATTATCCTGTAGTTAAGCGATTATTAAAAAAATACTTGTATTTTGTTTTGAATGTGAATTACAAAAGACTAAATCACATTAATGTTTAGTTACAAGGGATAGAAATCATATATTAATTTCTTTATAAATTCGGAGTTAAGTCATTTTGGTAGCTTCAACAACCTATATAGTTCTTAGAATAAAAGTTCCACAAATTAATATTTTTAAAATAGTTCCATCAATCTATGATATGTTTTATTTGGGTGTTAATTTATTTTTAGTAAAGCGATTAAGTGGTGGGGAATTTACGTGATTATTTATCCCCTTAAAGCGTCTAGAACTCTGATTTTTTTTTTTTAGTAATTAAAAAAACGTAATTGAATTATATTTAGCTGGAAAACAATGGCATAATACTATGACTCCACACTATTGATTGCACATGGTCGTGTTTTGTTTTATTAAGCCAGTCAAAATAAACATTCTCAGTCTAGGTCCACCAAAAATCCTGTTGATTATTTACATTCTCCTTACAAAGCCATTTTTTAAATACTTTTTTTTTAAAAAAAAAAGTAACAATGGGAAGTAAGATGACGTGTTAGTTATCTTGAATATTTGGTGGTAAGTTCTTGTAATTATTATTTATTAATTTTTTTGATCCTGGTGTGGTGGCAATACCCCCTCTTATGGTTTAAAGAGGTTTCCCTTAAAATTTGTTTGGGACTATATAAACAATGTTGATTTTAAATTTTTAAATATGTAAATTAACATATCGTAGTAGAATCCCCATAGAAAACATTTAATAATATTAGAATATAATTAAAAATGGGTATGTTTGATAGCGCAAAGCAATTTATTGAAAAGAAAGCCAGTGATCAGTTTGGTCCAGATGCTTCCAAGTATGTCAACCAAGGGTTTGATTTAGCTGAAAAGCAATTTGGTAAAAACGGCAACAGTAATGATAATGAAAATTCTTATGGTAATGACAATGAAAACTCTTACGGTAACAATAACAACAATTCTAACTCTTATGGTAATGACAATGAAAACTCTTACGGTAACAGCAACAACAATTCTAACTCTTACGGTAACAACAACAATTCTAACTCTTACGGTAACAACAGCAACAATTCTAACTCTTATGGTAATGACAATGAAAACTCTTACGGTAACGAAAACTCATTTGGTAACAGCAACTCCAAGGGTAAGAAGAACTCTTATGATGAGGACAACAGCTACGGTAAGAAGAACTCTTACGATGATGACAACAACACCTCTTATGGTAAGAACAACAAGACCTCTTCCGGTAACACCGGTTCTTACGGTGATGATGACTCTACCTCTTACGGAAAAAAGAATTCTTACGGTGATGATGATTCTACCTCTTACGGAAAGACAAATTCTTACGGTGATGAAAAGTCTGATGCTTATGGTAAGAGCAACAAAACCTCTTATGGTGATGATAACTCCACCTCTTACGGTAAGAAGAACTCTAACGAGGATGAAAAGTCTGACTCTTATGGTAACAGCAACAAGACCTCTGTTGGTAAGACCAGTTCTTATGGTGATGATAGCGGTGACTCTTACGGTAAGAAAAATTCTTACGGTGATGATGATTCTACCTCTTACGGTAAGAAGACCTCCTACGAGGATGAAAAGTCTGATGCTTATGGTAAGAGCAACAAGACCTCTGCTGGTAAGACCAGTTCTTTCGGAGGTGACAACTCTGAATCATACGGTAAGAGCAACAAGAACTCATACGGTGATGACAACTCTAACTCATACGGTAAGAAGACCTCCTACGGTGAAGAAAAATCTGATTCATACGGTAAGAGCAACAAAACTTCTTATGGTGACGACAAAGCTGACTCATACAGTAAGAACAACTCTAATGGGAAAACCAGTTCTTTTGGTGATGACAACACTGATTCTTATGCTAAGAAAAACTCTTATGATAATGACAACAATGATTCTTATGGTAAGAAGAATTCTTACGGTGATGATAACACTGATTCTTACGGTAAGAAGAGCTCTTATGAAAGTGACAGTTCAAATGGTAAGAAGAACTCTTATGGCGATAATGATTCAAGTTCTTATGGTAAGAAAAACTCTTATGATAATGACAACAGTGATTCATTCGGTAAGAGCAACAAGACCTCTTCTGGTAAGACCAGTTCTTTCGGAAATGACAACTCTGAATCATATGGTAAGAAGAGTTCTTATGGTGAAGACAACTCTGAATCATACGGTAAGAGCAACAAGAACTCTTATGGTGATGACAATTCCGACTCTTATGGTAAGAAAAACTCTTATGGTAATGACAACTCTGATTCTTATGGTAAGAAGAGTTCTTATGAAAATGAGAATAGTTCTTATGGTAAGAACTCCGACTCCTATGGTAGCAGCAACAACTCCTCTTCCAACAACAACTCCTATGGTAAGAACTCCGACTCCTATGGTAGCAGCAACAACTCCTACGGTAACAACTCCTCTTCCAACAACAACTCCTATGGTAAGAACTCCGACTCCTATGGCAGCAACAACAACTCCTCTTCCAACAACAAGACCTATGGTGGTGATAACTACTAAACGGGAAGTAAAAGACTTTCGTTACTACATGCTTGAAAAAAGGCTTTTTTAGATCTTAACCAATATGCACTTTTATATATATAAACAGTTTTATTATATGGTCTTTTTAAAAATTTAACTTTATTGTGTGTTCTTATATCCGATTGATTTAAGCAAAACTTCACATGACTAGATCATTAATATTACCCAAATAGGAAATGTTATTATCAAAGCGTATTTTTTAAAGTTGTATGTTAATAATCCAACTAATGGTTTTTTTTTTTTTGTCTCCTTCAATTTTTTAGGCCAAAAATGACAGCAAAATTATATACGGATAAGAATGTTGGTAACGCGCTTTACAAAATGGTATATATATTTTTTCTATGATATTTTTAGGGTATTTGGGAAAAAAAGAAAAAAAACCATACCAATTTTGTTCACTGAATATCGGATAGAAAATTCAAAAACACTCCTTTTTTTTATGTAAGACAACAGCAAATTCTGTTTTTTATCAATAAACCAAACAACATAATCATTTCTTATTATTATTTGTTGAAAAACAAAATATAAACTTCCAACAAACATTTTGATAAAACTAAGTTTGTCTTATTGTATTAGTATTTCTATCTTATTTTTCTTTTTTATTTTCCTTCTCCCTAGATCAGCATTTAATTTTTTTGTTAAAACAAAAACCCAAATCACCAGTTAAATAAATAATAAAAATGAATATTTTAAATACAGTTGTTAAAGTATTTTTACTTTTTCATGTTCTGGTATCACCTCTGAATGCTAAAAGAACATTAAAGGCAACTTCTTTGGTCACATGTATGGAAAACTCCCAATTAGTTCCTGAATCATTCAATGTCTTCTTTGATCCATCAAGTAGAGGGTTGCACTACAATATGAAGATCAACTCCCAAATTGCTGGTAATATTGTAGCTTACATTGATGTCTATGCTTATGGGTTCAAGATCATCAGTAGAACTGAAAATGCTTGTTCCTTAGGTTGGAAGCAATTCTGTCCTTTAACTCCAGGTGATATTGAAATCAACTCTATTCAATATGTCTCTGCTGAATACGCAAACATGATTCCAGGTATTGCTTATCAAGTTCCTGATATTGATGCTTATGCCAGATTAAAAATTGTCAAATCTAACGATACCTCCAGTGCCCAAGTAGCTTGTATTGAAGCCTTCTTTACCAATGGTAAGTCTGTTTCTCAACCAGGTGTCAAGTGGGTTACTGCCATCATTGCAGGTATTGGTTTGATCACCAGTGCCTTGTTGTCTGCTTTTGGTAGTTCTATTGCAGCATCACACATCTCCGCCAATACCATGTCTTTATTCTTATACTTCCAAAGTGTTGTTTTAGTTTCTCTGCAACACGTTGATTACCTTCCTCCTATTGCATCTGCTTGGTCTGGTGATCTAGCTTGGTCAATGGGATTAATCAAAGCTGATTTTATGCAAAAAATCTTCCGTTGGTATGTTCAATCAACTGGTGGTACTCCTAATTTGTATTTGACATCTACAACTGAAGCTGTTTTGGTTCAAAAGAAGAGAAAGAGAGACATTTTGTATTTAGCTGCTAGAAATATCATGAAAAGATCTCATGTCAATGTCCTATACGGTAACTCAAATGTCAAAATTTACAGAGGTATCAAAAGAATGGGATACAGTATGGGTATTGAAGCAACCAGTATTGTTGCTACCGGATTGACTTTCTTCTTACTATGTGGTTATGCCTTAGCCATATTGATTATTGGATCCAAATTCTTGGTTGAAATGATGGTCAAAATTGGATGGTTAAAGCCAAACAGATTCTTGATGTTCAGACAATCTTGGAAAATGGTCTTAAAGGGTGCTTTATTGAAGTACTCTTACATTGGTTTTACTCAAATATGTGTTTTGTGTATTTGGGAATTTTTCCAAATCGATTCTCCAGCTATGATTGTTATGGCTTGTTTATTCTTGATAACTATCTTTTCATTAATGATTTGGACCTTCTTAAGAACTTACAGCTTTGGTAGAAAATCAGTTGAACAATACAACAACCCAGCTGCTGTTTTATACGGTGATCAAGAAGTTGTCAACAAGTACTCATGGTTCTATTCCATGTTCAGAGCCGAATACTATTGGTGGGGTGGTGTTATCTTAGCTGTTTTCTTTGCCAAGGCATTAGTCATTGCTTGTGGTCAAGGTTCAGGTAAAGCACAAAGTATGATTTTCTTTATCATTGATTTAGCATTCTTCATAACCATTATCAGAACTAAACCATACTTGGATAGAGTTACTAATATTATCAATATCTTAATGCAAACAGTTAGTTTAGTAAACAGTTTCTTGTTTTTATTCTTCTCTAACTTGTTTGGGCAACCATCTCCAGTTGCATCTATTATGGCTTGGGTATTCTTCATTTTGAATGCTGCATTCTCTTTCATTTTATTGGTTTTGATTCTATTCTACAGTATATTAGTTCTAACTTCCAAGAACCCAGATTTAAGATTCAAGCCTGTTAAGGATGATAGAATGGCTTTCACAAAAGTCAATGATGTAGACTCTAATGTTCACAATGAGTTATTTGCCTTGGGTAGAACTGCCAATGCACATGCCAACAATTGGGAAGATGGATTACATAATCAAAAACAGCTTTTCGAAGAACAAGAAAAAACAGAAAACTACAGAAACTCACTACTATACAACAATGCCAATAGTAAATCAGAATTGAACATTCCTTCATCATTAAAAGATGATGGTTCTCCATTAAGTATGGATGATGATGAAAAGACATACCATGTGGATCATGAAGCAAAACCTGCTCTAAAGTCTAAATTCAAATCATTCACTGATAAAATTAAAAGAAACAATACTGTTTTGAGTAGAAAATCCAATACTTCAGGATTGAGTGCAGGCAATAATAAGAGTGGCATAGATTCTACATCTCCTGAAGCTATGGAGTATGTCACTAAACCTCAATCCCAAGGGTTATTAAAATCCTATGAAAGTATTGGTGATTTGAAGGCAAAAGTACATAAAAGAACTGAAAGTGATATTTCAGTAGCTAAATTGAAAGACGAAAAGAAACAAGAACAATATTCGTTTATTTAGTAAAGTAATATAATATATATTCTCAATATAATGATGTTTTTCCATTCTATTTTTTGAGCTATAAATCATTGTAATCAAAACAATCACTATTAAGCTTGAGTTTATCATTCTCTTGGACTAAATGGTTGATGGTTTTAGATAACAACTTTTCTGCTAACATATTTGTTAACTTATCTTCAAAAGGCAAGGCACTAAACATTATTTTCTTTGGTAAACCTTTGTAGGATTTTTTCCCAGAAGACACAGCCTCTGCTCTTATATCATCTACAAGGTTTTTGTTTTGAAAGTATTCAGATTGGGATATATCCTGGAGTTTTAAGAGTATTTTATTTGTTACTTTTTCCAATCTCTTCATATCATTTAATCCTAAGGTGTAATTTTCATTAACACTAATGTCATTGTACCAGTTGTGCTGTTTATGTTCTTTGCTTTTGGTTCTGAACTTATCTAGAATTCTGTATTTTAGAGTATGAGTCCATTCAACAGAGTCAGAATCTTTCAATGCCAAATCATTTCCAAAGGTTGAGTTCTTTATAGGTTGAGAAGTGGAATCAAGAATGTGTGGTGTGTACAAAAATGGTAGTGTCTTGACAATATTTATGTGATACTTATTGTTGTGTTTTTTCAATCCATTGAAATCGCTCCAATAATTCTCAAACTTGTCCCCAATCAATGGTAGTAAAGGTTTGCTATTGTTTATATTGCAAAAGTTTTTAACCTTATCAGCTGTGCTATTATCACTCTTGATCCATTTTAAATTATCATCCAAGTATTCTTCTAATAAATTTTTATCATCACTTAAATCACACTTGAAGATACCACCAATAAATTGGTTTGGTAAGAATATATTCAAGTTTTGTAAAGCATATTTTTTGTTACGAGCTACTTTATAGCATCTCAAATTGGATATGTCATCTAAGGCTTTTTCTTTTAAACTCTTCTTTTTTTGTTGTGGTTTAACTTTTAGTTTTGTTGTTTCTAATGTCCATTCGACAAACTGATTCCATTTACTGGATGTATTGTTCATTTTGTCGTTTTCATTAATGTTTTTTGAGTCTTCATGAATATAGTAGGTACATATTGGTTCATCCCAAAGCAGGCTAGCTCCATCAGATTTATTAGTAAAGCTTAAGTTTTGTGTCCATAAAAGCTCACCCTCTTGGCAATAATTTAAAGTAACGTCACTAAATAGCTTTGAGGAGCTGTTTTTCAATGAGTGTCTCTTCATAATCTTAAAACCAGTGTATTCAGTTGGAATAATCCACTGATTCACCTGTTTGCTCAAAAAATGATGTTTGGGTATACCCAAAAGCTGTCTTATGGCTGATCTAATGCTGACTTGACCATCTGCATAGTTATTCGTGCAAATTTTATGTTGTCCAGAAAGCATCTTGTTTAAAGGAAGGGAAAAACTAAAATTAGTTAGGCATATTATGATTATTAGTGTTTTAAAAAAATGCATAAATTATTGATTGTAAATTTAAATAACGAGAATGGCAATAATTATAATGATTACCAGCCACTTTAGAATTGAGAATATAAACTTTTTGATTGGCTTGAATAAAAAGTTGAAAAGCATATAAATATATGTGCAGTCCTCTTCTCTGTTGATACAAATATTGGGTTTATTTAACCAATGATAGCTTTTAAAATTTTTAATTTATAAATAATAGTACATCTTTATATACTTATATTCATATGATTGTGATATTTCATTAATTGGAATTGATTGATGAATACAAAAAAATATCTATTTCTGTTTAAGGAAGATTGATTTAATTAAAGCAGTCAGGACTCCGCTACCATGTAAATCCTTTGTTATTTTTAATTTTAACAGCTTAACACATTTGCCACACATATCCGAAAAAAAATTAACTAGGGGTAAAAAAAAAAAATTTTTTTGTTTTTTATTTTTAAACACTCAAACAACACGATTCAAAAACACTATAATTAAAGTATAAACAAGAAATATTTACATAATCAATCTGTATTTGAAGTAAACCAAAAAAAAAAAAAAAAACATCTTATGAAACTTGATATTAAAAAGGACTTTTCTAATTCATCAGAAAGGGTCAAATCTCTAGATTTCCACCCATCCCAACCGTGGTTATTATCTACTTTATACACAGGTAAAGTTGAAATTTGGAATTATGAAACCAAAAAATTAGTTAGATCCCTTGATGTTACTGATCTTCCAGTCAGAGCTGGTAGATTTATTGCTAGACAAAACTGGTGTATCTTAGGTTGTGATGATTTCAAAGTAAGAATTTATAATTACAACACTGGTGAAAAGGTTCATGAATTTGAGGCTCATCCTGATTACGTCAGATGTATAGTTGTTCATCCTACTTTACCATACGTGTTAACATCATCTGATGATGGTTTAGTCAGATTGTGGAACTGGGATGATAAGTGGTCTTTGAAGCAAGAATTCGAAGCTCATGAATCCATTGTTATGTCTGTTGCCATCAATCCTAAAGATCCTTCAGTATTTGCCACTGCCTCATTAGATAGAACTGTTAAAATATGGACTATTGGTAAACCTGATCCTAACTTAACCATTTTGGCACATGAAACCGAAGGTGTTAACTATGTTGAGTACTATCCTCATCAAGATAAACCATACTTGATCACCTGTTCTGATGATTGTTCCATCAAAATTTGGGATTATCAAACTAAATCTTGTGTATCAACAATGATAGGTCATGATTTCAATGTCTCATTTGCAACCTTCCACCCTACTCTACCGATTATTATCTCTGGTGGTGAAGACTCTTCAGTCAAAATCTGGTCTTCTATCACCTACCAATTAGAAACAACAATGAGATTGAATATGGAAAGATGTTGGTCTGTAGCCACTCATCCAGATGGAACAGCTAAAAACATTGTTGCAATTGGTTGTGACTCCGGTTATGCCATTTTATCAATGGGTAATAACGATCCTATTTACTCTATGGATCAACAAGGTAAGTTAGTCTGGTGTAGTAAAAAAGGTGGTAACAACAGTGAAGTATTCAGTGCCGTAATCAAGCAAAAGAAAGATAATGAAACTTCCGAGGATGACAGTGAAGAAGGTATTCACACAAAACTACAAACCAAAGAACTAGGTTCTGTTGACATATACCCACAAGTCTTGAAGCACTCCCCTAATGGTAGAAACGTTGCTGTTGTTGGAGATGGTGAGTTTGTTATTTACACTGCTTTGGCCTGGAGAAATAAGGCATTTGGTAACTGTAAGAGTTTTGCTTGGGGTAATGATTCAAATGCTTATTGCTTGGTTACTCTGCAAGGTGAAGTTCAAATTTTCAAAGACTTCCAACAAGTTACTGACTTCCCAACTTTCGAAGAATACAATATTGTAAAGTGTTTTGACGGTCCTCTATTGGGTTTGCAAACCTCTGACGGTGATTTATTATTTGTCGATTGGGAGTCTGGTAATGAATTGAAATCCTTTGAATTAAGTGCCAATAAAATCATTTGGAGTAAGAATGAAGAATTGATGTTGGTTCACACAGACGAAGAAAAGGGATACATTTTGGAATACAACAAGGACTTGATTACTGAAGAAGAAGATGGAGAAAATGATTTCCTAAGTGTCTTGTATGAATTCAATGACTCAGTCATGTCTGGTGAATGGGTTGGTGATGTTTTCTTATACTCCACAACTCAAGGTAAGTTATCTTACTTTATAGGTGGAAGCTCAACCACTGTTGCTCACTTTGACCAACCTAAGTATGTTGTAGGTTACTTAGCCAATGACAACAAGGTTTATGTTTGTGATAGAGATATGCATATAACCAGCTATCCATTATCCATAAGTGTTATGGAATTCCAAACTTGGGTTACCAGAGGTGCTGTCGACGAAGCATTTGACGACATTCTACCAAAGATACAATCTAAAAAAGACTTGATGACTATCTCCAAATTCTTGGAAAACCAAGAATTATATCAAGAAGCTTATACAGTTACCCCTGATGCTGATCAAAAGTATATGTTGGCTGTCAAGTTGAATTTACTAACAGAAGCCTTTGATTTACTAAGTGGTGAAGGTGCTGTTGTCAACTCTCATAAGTGGAAACTCTTAGGTGACACTGCTTTAAACAAGTTCAATTACAAATTAGCCATACAATGTTACTCCTCTGCCGATGATCTAGAATCCTTGTTCCTAATTTACTCATCTTTCAACATGAAAGAAAAGTTGATTGAAGTTGGTCAAATAGCCGAAAAAGATGGTAAATTCAACATTGCATTTAACTCTTATTGGTGTGCTGGTGATATAGAAAAAATTTCAAACTTACTGGTAAAGAGTGGTAATGTTCCACAAGCTGCTTTATTCAAGTTAACCTATGGTGAAGATCTAGAAGGTATTACTGACATATGGAGGAAATCTTTAGAAAAGGATGGAGAAAAGGCTCTAGCTCAAAGAATTTTAACTCCTGAAGTAAATAAAAATAGTAAAGTTGAAGAATCTTTGATAGATTTGGAAGAAGAAAATACTAATACCGAACAAGTGGAAGACGAAGTTGCTGAAAATGAGACACAAGACAACGGAGATCTAGCAGAAGCTGCTCCAGAAACCAAAGTAGAAGACAGTTTGATTTGAAATAACAAAGATAACACCCCTTATATATAAATATGAAATATCTTGTTTGTGATCTATTATTGGTCATTAAACAATTCTTTTAATGAAACCTTCGAATTCTTTTTGTTTTTACAAATGATGTAAAACTCACGACTTGCATCATTACAAGCGCGAGGCTTGAATCTTTCAACTGATTCAAACATTTTTCCGCATCTCTTTATAAACTTTTCAACATCTGGTCCCGCAAGAATCTTACAGAAATACCAACCTTTAGGTCTAAGAACGTTGAGGCAAACTACTAACCCAGCATTACATAGATCTATTGATTTCAAATGATCTTTAAATCTTATTGCTGTCAAGTTGTGAAGCATATCACTCATCACAACATCCACCTGAAGTAGACTTTGATCCTCTTTGTTTTCTATATCAACAGGAACAAAATTATCTCTTATAGCAATCATTGTTGATTTCAGCAGCATGTTTGCTTGTATGAAAGAAACACCAGCCAACGGTTTAATTTCTAGCAAATCTATACCTAGAATTTTTGACTCTTTGTTGGCTTCTTCTTTTGCAATTTGACACCATGCACCAGGAGCAGCCCCCAAGTCTACAATGTTTTGACTTTTCTTTTTATCAAATACTTTATATTTTTTGTTTATTTCTTTGAGTTTGTATGCTGCTCTGGATCTATAACCATTTTCTTGTGCAAGTTTCGTAAAAGGGTCATTAAGTCTTTTGGCAACCCATGCCGCAGATGATGACGGCAGCTTTTTATTAAGGGAACGCACTTGTTGAAGATTTTTATAAATGTGACATGATGGAAACATGTTATTTATGGGGGGAGTCATTAAAATGCTTATCTTGTATTTCAAATTTGTTATCTGAATTATTTCATCAACGTTGTAGCGTTGAATAATTGTAAGGTTTCCATTTTTTGTAACAAAAAAATATTATAAAAAGTTTTTGCCGTTTTCGGATATTGTTTGCTGGTTGAAGGTACACAAACTCCCACTTGAACATTTCTTTTTTTTTTTTTTTGTCAACACGGATCTCAAGCCACATACTTACTTAAATAGGAAATATTTACTAGTAAAAAAACAGAAACAATATTTTCTTGTTTTTTTTTACTACAAAAACTTATAAAATAAAATATTACAGCCTTCAACATTTTTTTGTTTTTTCAAAAGTACTTAAGAAAAAAACGGAGAAAAATGAAAAATTTTCTTTACTAAAAATTATAAACTTTAGTTTTATGGTTTTAACACTTGTATTTTCAGGTTTTGGCATAATTTATATTTGTAATTATTAGAAAGATACAATAAATAAAACCAAGAAACTTTTTGTTTTTAATTTATAATCGAAAAACCTTACGGCCTACCAATTTCTTTGGAAGATATAACATAGTTATTAAACAAAAACTCTTATAAAAAAAATTATTACTAGAAATGTCTAAAATTAGTACCTCTCACGTCAGAGAAAACGTTAAGGAAATCTTAAAGTACTCTAACGAAACCAAGCAAAGAAACTTCTTGGAAACCGTTGAATTACAAGTCGGTTTGAAGAACTACGACCCTCAAAGAGACAAGAGATTCTCTGGTTCTTTGAGATTACCAGCTACCCCAAGACCAAACATGGCTGTTTGTATCTTCGGTGATGCTTTCGATGTTGACAGAGCTAAATCTATTGGTTGTGATGCTATGTCCGTTGATGACTTAAAGAAGTTAAACAAGAACAAGAAGTTGATTAAGAAGTTAGCTAAGAAGTACACTGCTTTCGTTGCTTCCGATGTCTTAATTAAGCAAGTTCCAAGATTATTGGGTCCTCAATTATCCAAGGCCGGTAAGTTCCCAACTCCAGTTTCCCACAACGACGATTTATACGCCAAGGTCACTGAAGTTAAGTCTACCATCAAGTTCCAATTGAAGAAGGTTTTATGTTTAGCCGTCGCTGTTGGTAACGTTGAAATGGAAGAAGATGTTTTAGTCAACCAAATCTTAATGGCTGTTAACTTCTTAGTTTCTTTGTTAAAGAAGAACTGGCAAAATGTTGGTTCTTTGGTTATCAAGTCTTCCATGGGTCCATCTTACAGATTATACTAAGCGTTTAGTTTATTGTTAATAAATATATAAAAATTATTTTTCTCTATAAATACATAATAATAACTACTCTCTAAGTAGAACTACAAAAAATACCATATATTTTAAAAAAGAAATCCAAACAATGATAAAAACCGTTTTTTTTTCAATTAATAGGGAAAATAATTTACCCTTTTAAGACTAATGCGCATTACTAAAAAATATAATTACCTCTTATTGTTCAAAAAACAGTGGCAATCTTGGTGATCGAAAGGTGGATTTTTTTTTTTTTTCTTCTCATCCCTTTTTTTAATTTTTTTTGAAAAAGCCAAAAAAAAAGGCTTGAAAGGATTTTCTACAGATATATATTTAGACACAAGAAAAAACTTATAATCAACAAACAAGGAGAAAGCCCAGTTTAACATATACCCTACTTTGTTATTTCCTGTTCTTTCAAGTCTAAGTTTTATATATATAATATGAAAGATTATCCGAGCTTCAATAATAGTTCTAAAACTATTTCTGAACTGTCTTGTGGAAATAGTTCTTTCAATGGTAATAAAAACCTAGGTATACAAATTGATGATGACAATGATTTTATGTCTTATTTTACAGATAGCTCCATAGGAGGTTTATCTAATCAAGGTGAACCAACAGATGATGATAACTTTTATAATCCATTGCCATTAAATAAAAATAATCTTTATAATTCTAATCTTGTATCTGGACATAACTCCACTTCACAGATAATAGAAAACTACAGAAATAATGTACTTAAAAATTACAAAACAGAACTTAATATTCCAATCACAACAATAAACACAAGCTACATATCTCCAGAACCATCGAGGCCAGGATCCACATTAAACAATGTTGTGCTGGGTGAAAACACCTTACAAAACAGCACTAGTGTTGCCACTGAAAGTGTTTGCAGAAAAAAACCACACATAGAAGACTTGATAGACCTGGCAAGCAATATCAACTCAACATTGAAGCATAAGGAGTTTGGTGGTTCTTTAATGGGCAATACCACCAGTTCAGCATTTTACAATCATGTAGCAAGCGATATGTTGTCTACACATTCCATTTACCAAAAAATTAATGAAAGTGATATAAAAAAATATGAATTTCCTCTAACAAATAATTTTGTTCAAAACAGAACTGTTGGTATTCAATACTACATAGATCAATACTTTAACATTGTAGATAAAAGTATTATTAGAAATAATGCTATGCATCTTTACAAGGATATTATATGTAGTGAAGAAATAACAGATTTAATAAACAACAAGACTATGGATGAGTGTATTGATGCACTAATAACTATAGTTGAAAATACCAAATTGATAAGCAAACCATTGAGTTTATCAAAGATATACAAGCTAACGGAACCCACAATAAGCTTTACGGAATACTTGAAAAAAAGAGTGTGCAGCAAATTAGATAAAGGAACAGTAATATCAGCCATTGTGCAAATGAAAACTGTATACAATGACTTTAAGATAAATGCTGATGAACAACACAAGTTTATCATGAGTGTGTTGAAAATCAACTACAAGTTGAACAACGATATCCTAGAGATATCGAACAATACATTCAGCAAGATGGTTGGAATGAAGATATCAGCATTGAATGCTTGTGAGATGGAGTTGATAAGAATGATTAAATAGATATCTTTTTTTTCCTTTTCGGATATAGATTCTGTTTTTTGTTTCAAGAGTGTAGACACTAATGAAATCTCCGATACTTCTTCAACCCAAAAAATAGAAAGAGAGAGGATAAACAATGTTTGGCTGTTTTGGAAAAGAAGCCAAAATAAGAAAATTTTTTTTTTTATATATAATTCTTCCCATACCAAAAAAAAAAATAACACACACGCACAACAAATCACAATTTTTATTTTTTAGCATCGTGTACAAAATTTTCTTTATAAAAAAAAGAGGATACACAAAACACCAAAAATATATATATACATAGATATTCTATTGAAAACCCCCTTTTTGTTGTTTCTATAAAATAATAAAAGACTACTCTTTAATACCTGTTTATTCATATTTCAAATTATATCATTATGTGGGGCATTTATGGCTGGTTTAGAACCGTTCTATCTTCTTTAGGTTTATGGAACAAAAAAGGTAAATTATTGTTTTTAGGTTTAGATAATGCTGGTAAGACTACCTTATTACACATGTTAAAGAATGACAGACTAGCTACTTTACAACCAACCTGGCATCCAACCTCCGAAGAACTTTCTGTCGGTGGTATCAAATTCACTACCTTTGATTTAGGTGGTCACATCCAAGCTAGAAGATTATGGAAAGATTACTTCCCTGAAGTCAACGGTATCTTCTTCTTAGTTGATGCTGCTGATCCACAAAGATTCGAGGAAGCCAGAATCGAACTTGAAGGTTTGTTCGAAATTCCTGAATTAGCTAATGTTCCTTTCGCCATCTTAGGTAACAAGATTGATTCTCCAAATGCTGTTCCGGAAATGGAATTGAAGTCAGCTTTGAACCTATTAAACTATAGTGATGTATACCCTCCAGCTGAAAACCAAAGACCTGTCGGTGTCTTCATGGTTTCTGTTGTAAACAAGAGTGGTTATGCTGATGCATTCCAATGGTTATCCCAATTCATTTAAAAAAAAAACTGGTTAACTATATAAGTATAAACATATAATCTTTCTTTTTTTTTTTGTTATTTAAAAAGAAATAATACATAATAATAATAAAAATATCATCTACTTTCTCTTCTTTAGAATACCACCATCGTTTTGGTTGTTATTACTATTTCTTCCCTTGGTTTCAAAGTATTTTCTCTTTCTTTCTCTTTCCTTGTCCTTCTTGACAGCTTCTTCTTTAGCGATCTTGGCACTCTTCTTTTCAACATATTCTTCTTGTTTCTTCTTCTTTTTCAAGTCCTTGTCCTTCGCGATGGTGAATACCTTTTGCATAAATGTTCTAGACTTCTTTTCTTCTCCACCTAAAACAACAGCTCTTTTTTGTAAATATGTCTTTTGCTTGGCTGGTTTCATAGCAGATACTTGAGACTTGAATGGCAAGTTTTGTTGTAATTGCTTAGGAACTCTAACACCAGCAAACTTTCTATCAACTCTTTCAATCTTCTTATAAGCAGAGTCATTTTCCATTGGTAATCCTTTACCTTGTTCAAATCTAACTTGGTTTTGCAATCTCATACCCTTCCATCCAGATTTATCATTAATCAACATTGATGTAACAGGATTGTAGAACTTCTTTAATTTGACTGGATACCATGTTCTTAAAATAACAGTATCAGACATGACAATCTTATCTTCAAATGTGGCTCTGTATTCACCTTCAGGCTTGGATAAGGCTCTCTTTATTTCACCTCTAATACCTGAAACTGTTTTGACTTGTGCACCTTCAAATTTAGCAACTTCCATCATGGAACTGAACATATCCTTAATGAAAGCAGTGTTC
Source organism: Hanseniaspora nectarophila (assembly GCA_030573495.1). NCBI lineage: Eukaryota > Fungi > Ascomycota > Saccharomycetes > Saccharomycodales > Saccharomycodaceae > Hanseniaspora > Hanseniaspora nectarophila. Next base: position 46,674 of record JAJMDJ010000225.1, read on the forward strand.
TTGAAGATTTTAGATGGATAACCAACCAACTTCAATTTTTTCACAATTTCAACCTTGGTATCAATTTCTTCAACTGTACCTGTTAGGGCAATTCTGAAGGATCCTGTTAAGTTATCGTTATCAACAAACTGCACACCCATGAACGGAGTATTTGGATTACACAAAGGCCCATAGAATGAGGCTTCACAATAGGCATGCTCAGGTGTATACTTCAACATTCTTGTTCTTGTTCTGGAGTCAGAAGTTGTATAGATTGGTAAGGATTGGAATCTTCTCCAACCTAAAGAGAAAATAACTGGATCGTTAGATTTCAAAATCTTCTTGTGCCATCTATGTCTTCTGACTCTTGCGTTCATAACACCAAACTTCATTTCAGTTGGAAGCAATCCACCTAAAATAATTGGAACTGTTGATTGGAAGTTTTCAACAAACTCACATGGTACATTTTCAAATACTAACTTCAAATAAGTACCTGGCTTGTAACCTTCAAAGTTGTTTCTTTGTTCTTCGGTCAAGGTTTGTAAAATAGTTTGATTGATCTCATGTTGCTTGGCAAGTTTGTTCTTTTGCAATTCAAACCATGTATCAAACTCAGAATTTGTGTCTTCATCCTTAAAGTTTTCACCTTCTTCTAAGTCAAATTGTAGTTTCAATTTTTGCTTCTTAGCAGCATTGGCCTTTCTTTGGTCTTCAACAGATTTCTCCTCTTCGTTTTCAGCAGGATTTTCTTCTGGTTTTTGTTCTTCTTCATCAAAGTCAGGGAAGGAATCGCCCTTTTCTTCTTCTTCATCTTCTTTAGCTTCTAAATCTTCAAAGTCACCATACATTTCTTCGTCATTGCCAACAGCGGTACCCTCAGAATCTTCTTCTAGTTTAGGTAATGTTAGCAATCTAGAAGCAATTAATGAAATGTCTTTCCATTCTTGAGAAAGTTGTTCAATAGAAACAGATTCTTCTTGACGTTTCTTCATAGCACTATCAGATCTCTTGAATTTCAACAAAGGATTTTCTTCATCAACATCATCAGCCTTTTCTATATCATCATCTTTGTAAAGACCGTTATATCTATTGAAGACATCCATTGGAGTGATATTGTCCATGTATAACAATTTGTTAATATCCCATTTCTTATTCTTGGCACTTTGTTTAGAAGCCTTCAATACATTCAATTTTTTGGCTTTTCTGATGAACTCATCATCGTCTTCAGCTTCTTCATCAGACTCAGATAATTCGTTATCGGTTTCTAAAATTAACTTTTCGTTGTCCTTGTAAACACCTTCATTTTCTTGATCATTGTATAAGTCCAACCCTTCTTCGTTCATATCTTCATCATCATCGACATTGATTTCATCCAAGTTTTCGTATTCATAGTCATCCAAATTCTTATTTTGGTACAACTTTGGATTTCTTAAAGTCTTTCTACCTGAAGATTGTTGCTTAGCTTCTTCTTGTTGTTGCAATTCAATATCTTCCTTTTTAATGGTACTTGAAGAGGAGAACAATTGAAGACCAGTGTTTTCTAATTCATCCATTTGATTGACTTCTTTTGTCATATCATTGATTAATTGCTTACCTTCATCCAGAATATGTTCTTCTTCGTTTAAGATTTGATTGGATGAGTATTGCTTTCTGGCTTTTCTGTCTTCTTCAAATTCTTCCTCAGATTCATCTTCGTTGTTGTTAGCTTTTGAAATCTTGGAATCATAAACATCGATATAAACAGCATCCTTATCAATCATAACACCTGAAATGTTGGACATAGGAGCATAAACCAATCTTTGATCATCTTGTAATCTTTTTCTTCTTTTTGGTTTAGCAGCTTCAACAGCAGAATCACCATCTACATCAACTTCAGATGATGTGATCTTATTGTTCTTCTTTTTCTCATTTTCTCTGTCAGCAACCTTCTTTTCATATTCATCAATTTTAGCTAAATAGGAAGGAGTTGGACATGGATCAGGTAATTTTTCCAAGTTCTTAACTGTTAAATCACCAACACCACACAAGTGCATCTTGATACAGTTTTCTAGATTAGGTAGGTTTAGTCCACCCTTCAAGTAACCGTACATGGAAATGGTTCTGTTGGTTTTTCCGTGAGACTTTTCAATTTCAGTTGGATGAGTTAAATCAACAAAGTTATCAACTAAAAAGTAATTGTGTTGTAATTTCCAGTTAATTGGTCTATACTTCATAACTTGAATGAATCTGGACAAATTCAAAATTTCTTTATCAGGGTATCTACCATTTAGAATACCAGAAAGGTAGAATAATTTAGCACCTTTGTAAACTTCAACCCAGAATCTATGTTTCAATTTCTTCTTTTGATCTTGGATAGTTGACTTCTTCTTGAACAAATCAAGATGAGTAACAATACCAATAATCTTTGGCATACCATTGGTTTGACACATGTTTAAGAATTCCATGGTCTCCATTTCAAAACCGAAATTACCATCAATAGTCAATAAAACTAAATCAGATATCTTGGATAAATCAATCATGGCGTTAATATCGTTTGGACATTCAATAAAGGTGAATTTCTTATTCTTACCACCAATAACTGTGATAGGACCCTTCAAATCATTTTCACTGATAGATTTTTTGGTGAATCTCTTAACCAAAGACTTCAATAACATAGTTTTACCAGAACCTTTAGGACCCATGATGGTGATAACAAATGGTTCTAATTCTTCTTCTGGAAACTTGAAGTCGTTTTCCTTGTCATTGGCCAATTGATCATTCTTAGTGAATTGTGGATTATGCATCTTTCTTTGTAATTTTTCATGAGAATGCATCATCTTTCTACTCAAAGCACCGGATGATGAAGATACAGCAAAGGCTTTAGCATTATAACCTTGAGAATGTAGTTTCTTCTTAGTAGTCAACTTGTTGCTATCAGAACTGGAAGCTCTGTGAGCTTTGTTGGATTGTTGTTCACTCATGTTGGAAAATTAATTGTATTTTATATTTACCTATAAGTTGTTTACAGATTCTACTACTATTTATAATGTATATTGTTTCTTTTTTTTGTATGGTTTTGTTTATTGTATTCTATTAACTTGATGAGCAAGTGAAATATTCAAACTTGTTAAAAAAAAAGAAATTCAATTTTGTTTAATATTCTGATATGACTTTTCTTTTTTTTTTTTTGGGTGGGAGCATTTCCCCAATCAGGAAATTTATGATATAAAAAAAAAAAAAACAAGGATATAATTCTAGGAAAAAAAAAACTGTATATAGCACGTGCAACTAAACTTTCTTCTTACCTTGGTAAATCTCTTCACTCAACTGGGTCATCTTTCTTCTTATCAATTGAGCATTGTGAATAAAGTTTCTTACTAAAGTAGCATACTTTGTAGAGTCTTTGTTTATGTGATCAATACATTTAACCAAAACTTGTGGGTTCATTTCAAGTTCCACTTCAAAAGTATTATGAATTTGGCTTCTATCACCGTCATTTGCCATCCCCGATTGCTTCTTATTTATAACCTCTGTTAAATCAAATCTTGTAAAGGAATCATTGTGGATATATGAGCTTCTCTTTTTTCTTCTTAAATGAATTGGTGTTTCATTGGCAAACTTTTCAGGTGGTTCATCATTTGGATCCAAAGGAACTTCCAAGTTCAAAGACAACTTCATATCATAGGTATCTCTTGGAGTGTATATTAGCAGATTAGATAAGTTTTTCTTTTCAATGAACTCAAATATTCTACCTGTTTTGTAATCTTTGGACAATCTCAAAAATCTTGGTCTTTTATGATTGTAGAAATCATTAATTCTGTAAATACTATCAATCATTTCAGACTCCATTATATTAAATTCAGGGTTGTTTTCAGTAGTTGTAATCATATGTTTAATCAATTCTTTGAATAAGGATTCATCTATAGTAGGTAGCAAATGACCATCAATGTTGGTGTAAATAGTTTCAGTAGAAATTGGCAAGTTGATTCTATCAACTTCATTATCACCAGTCAACTTACCAAATTTCAGTTCGATTTCTATAAAATTTCTATCTTCTATTGGTATAGACACTAGTTGAGCATAAATCCATTGTTGGATAGCTTGAACAATGTCACAATTTGGTTCAACACCTGTGTAAGATGGTCTAAAGCTTTTTGGTATACCCTCTTCATCCAAACCAAATTCACCATTATTTACAGCAGCTTTCTTTTCATTACCTTCAGTTTCTTCAGCATCTCTGTTGACAATGTTTTCTTTTTGTTTTGGTACCCATTTTTTAGCCCATATTGGCATCTCCATCTTTGCATTTGGATCACTCTGGCTTTCTTCAGCTATTTTAGCTATTCTTAGTAATGTTTCATCTTCTTTCTGTTCTTGCTTAACTTCAATAGGTGTTTTGGTACTAACCTTAGCTTTTTTAACCGGTTGTTCTTCAGACTTTATGGAGTTTCCTGATAATTCTCTTTTTTCAGCAACAATTTGGTCTGAAACTTCCTTTTTAACTTCAACAGTAGGCTTTTCTTCATCATCATCATCTAGGTCAAAATCTTCACTTTTTAAAGAAATTTCACCATCGTTGTCTTCTTCCTTGTCTTCATAGTCAAAGGCAACATTGCCAAATTCAACACCAGAATTTGGTTTACCTTTTTCTTCTGTAATAGCTTCTTTGTCTGTATCTGTTTCTTCTCCATTTCCTTCTTCGTTTTCCTTCTTTACAGGGGATATATCTTCATTGTTCATTAAATTGGTTATTGATATTTTCTTTCTATTTTCTTCAACAGTAGACTCTTTACGAGGCAACTCAGCACTATTATTGGATGCCATAGTGTATCCTGATATCAAATAATAAGTGGTCTCTATCTATGGTGTTTGTTGAAAAGTATTCATAACTAGTAATATATAAACCCAAGAATAATAATAAAAATTGAAAAAAAAAATATGAAAATTAAAAAAACACACCCATACAAAAATGTACAAAAAATCACGTGCAAAGAACTACGACAAAATGCTTCAAACTTCTAAATAAAAAAAGATAAATGTATAAATTGATAATATTAAAAAAAAAGAGAAATTTACAACTATATAGTAATAATAATTTCAGACTTATTGAGTCATGGCAACAGCAACAGCTTGTAAATCGTCATGGGAGATAGAAACCTTGATACCAGTTAAGCCCTTAGATTCAGCAATCTTGGCTAACTCACCGTGTAAGACAACAGTTGGAATCTTACCGGATTCTCTGGTGATTTCAATGTCCTTCAAAGAAGCACCAGCACCATTACCAGCAATTTGCAAGGACTTGAAGACAGCTTCCTTGGCAGACCAAGTACCAGCTAAAGAGGCTTGAACATTGGCTTGAGCTTGACAGTACTCGATTTCAGCAGCAGTGTAGTTTCTTTCTAAGAAAGTTTCATTGTCAGCTGGAACATTGGCAATGAACTCAACATCAACACCAACATTCTTAGCATCAGCAACCATGTTGGACAAAATCTTGGCTGTTTCACTTGTTTCAGCCTTCTTTTGAACATCCTTAGAAGCGAAAACGTAACCTTCACCTTCAATTGGTAACTTAGACTTGGAAGCATCAGTGATTTGAGTAACTCTGGCAGATGGATCTAAGTAAACCTTTTGTTCTAATTCATCAGTGTATGGAGCATGTTCCTTGGACTTGAAGATAGTGTTGTTGATCATACCTTCGTGGAAGAACTTGTGAGCCTTTCTGGATCTTTCAGCAACTCTGGTCTTGTAAGATTCGAATTGTTGCTTGTTCATAGCAGCATATAAGTAATCAGTGTTGATAACAATAGCTTGAGCACCCTTTTGACCGAAACCGAAAGAAGTAACGGAAACAGCCTTAACACCATCAGTCTTGATAGATTGGGATGGGTATAAGATGTAGTCGAATTCTTCTAAGATCTTATCAATGTTGTCAGCATTTCTGTTACCTGGAACAACACCAGTTTGTAAGATTTGTAAAGCACCGTTTAACATCCAAGCACCGGCAGCACCCTTTGGATGACCAGTCAAGTACTTTTGGAAGACACCTAAGACTGGGTTACCTTCGGATCTACCTAAGTGCTTCATCATTTGGTTGATGGTGGCAGATTCATTCTTATCGTTGGCCTTGGTGGAAGTACCGTGGAAAGTAGCAACACCTAAGTCATCAATAGTCAAACCAAAGGCAGCTAAACAACCTCTCAATGGAGCAATCTTGTTGTCTCTCTTGAAGAAGTTGTTACCCCATTGGTTTTGGGCAGACTTCAATTGGTTGTGAGCTTCATGTAAGATTTCTTCAGTTCTTTCGTTGATGAAAGCACTCTTTTCAGTAGCATCAGCAAAGTCTTCTTCAGCTTCGTCTCTCATGATGGCAATTTCGGATTCTTCCCAAGCTTGGATTTGGCTTCTTCTTAATTCTAATTGTCTCTTTCTGTACTTGATGTCCATGATCTTGGCATTCTTCAAAGAAGTCTTGGAAGATTGATGTTCTCTGGCAGTAGTCAAAATACCCTTACCTGGAGCTGGAACAGATCTACTGATCTTATCAGAAGCAGTGTTGGTGTAGGCTAAAATACCGTAGATTGGAACACCCATGGTGATAGCTAAAGAAGCTGGCATAACAATTTGGATACCAGAACCTTGGGCTTCCATGAAACCAGATCTAGAAGTGGTAGTTGGTCTAGACATTTCACTTGGAGTTCTACCTAATTCGTATTCTTCCAAGGTGTTGGAAGTAGCATTCATGTTACCGAATTCATAAGAACCTTCTTCACTGAAATCATCGTAACCACCGACAATACAGATCTTAGCCTTACCGGATAAAATGGTTTCACAAGCAGTATCTAAAGATTCAACAGCAGTGGCACAAGCAGCAACTGGAGTCTTGATTGGACCGGAAGAGGACAACATTAACATATTAACCCAAGCGGACATGGTGTTAATGAAAGATTCAGCTAAGATATCATTTTGAACTGGAGTATCTTTGAATCTTTCCTTGAACATACCTCTCAAGGCAGTAGTACCACCCATACCGGAACCGGAACAGTTACCAACTTCGGAAACGTGAACATACTTATACATTTCATATGGATCAGTGATACCAGAAGAAATAAAGGCTTCAGCAACAGAAACCAAAACGAACAAGGTGATTGGATCAACTTGAGCAATAGTATCATCAGAGATACCGTAAGTCTTGGCATTCCAACCAGTTGGGATTTGACCAGCAACTAATCTATCGAATCTGATAGCCTTTGGAATGAATAGAGTAGCACCCTTCAATAACTTAACAGTGAATTGACCAGATTCTGGAATTTCAATAACATCAACCTTTTCACCGTGTTCCAACTTGAATTGTTCAGCAGTTTCCTTAGAGGTTTCAAATGGTTCCATATCTTCTTCAACAACAACTTCTTGGACCAAGTGCTTCTTCTTTGGATCATAGCCATCGAATAGCTCAGGTTCAATCAATCTGATACCAGTGTGTTCTAAGATGTGTTCTTCGTACTTGCTCTTAATTTCCTTATCATCAACAGGAGCACTGGTCTTAGCATCAACCCAACCGTTGTATGGCTTACCCTTTAATGGACCGGAGTGGTATTTGATCAAACCCATCATCCAAGCCATTTCAACACAACCTTCCAAGGAGAATTCACCAAAGGCTTCCATTTCCCATCTAGTTCTGGAAGAACCCCATGGGGAAACTTCAGAGAAACCAGTAACAACAATAACGTTTTCCAAGTCTAACATACCTTCTAGATCTGGAGCTAAAGCCTTAACTTCTTCGTGAGACTTTTCAAAGGTTGGGAATTGTAAGTCAATGTTAGCTCTTGGGTTAACTTCAACCTTGGAGTAACCAACATCAGCCATTTTTTCACCAGCAACAACCTTGTATTCCATAGAGCTTTCTAAGGAAACAGCCTTTCTAATATCAGCAGTTTCGTATAATTCAGTTCTTAAGTTGTTGGTAAAGACCTTTAAGTCATCTAAGAATTGTAAACCACCGTTCAAATCAGCCATAACAGGCATTTGTTGACATAATTCAACAACTTCTGGAGTCATTAAACCTAACAAGTTGAAGGCCATTTCCTTTTGAGAGAAGGTTCTGACACCCATCTTTTCAATACCTTCAGCAATGATGTTGTTACCAGACATCAAACCGGTACCTCTAGTCCAACCAATGACAGCACCACAAACGGTTAATTGATTGGCCCAGTTTTCAGAGTACCATCTGTTGAATAGAGTTTCTAAAGATAACTTAGATTCAGAGTACAAACCATCACCACCGAAAGTACCGTGGTTAGGAGACAATGGTAAGATAACTTGAGCTGGTCTGGTTTCAATACCTCTGTCGGCCTTTTGCATCTTAACTTGACCCATGATTCTGTAAATGTTAGTCAACATGATTCTGTGGGCAAATTCGGACTTAGAATCGATGTTTTCTAATTCAATACCGTTTTCTGGAATAGCAGCAAATGGAATAATGGCATCCAAATCCCAACCTAAACCACCATCCTTGGCGTCATCGTAGATGTATTTGATTAAGTTAACAACATCTTGCTTGGAACCTTGGTTGAATGGAACTAAAACTAAAGCAGAACCTCTAGCACCCCACTTGGCGTACAACTTTTGGAAGTGATCAGTAGTTCTCTTGGAGAAAGAGTTGGTGGTAACAATAACCTTAGCACCACCTTGTAATAGACCTTCTAATAAAGCAGCACCAATGGAACCAATACCACAACCAGTCATTAAAACGTTCTTTCCTGTGAAGGTGACACCGTTGATAGCAGCTTTTTCTAAACCGTCTAAGAATGAACCAGTCATATTCTTATCGTAAGAGAATTCACCACCTTTACCCATTTTCTTAACGTGTAAGAATGGAATAGTTTGAGGAGGAACGGAAGAAGAAACCTTGGTTTCGATGGATTTGGTGGCATGTAAAGAAGCAACTTCCTTGGTGGAATCAGAGTCCAAGTTGTCTTCTGGAGTGGTTTCCAAAGAAGTAGAAACAGATACCTTGGTATCAATTTCATCAGATTTGTTGTTTAAGAATTGTAATAATTCACCGTAAAGCTTTTCGAATTCCAAAGTAGTCTTGTCAGAAATCTTGTCACCCTTGGCTTGGGTCTTGATAGCTTGGTATACTCTGGTCAAATCATCTTGAATAGATGGTTCTTCTTGTTTGGTAATGTCACCACCCTTAGCCATTTCTTGGACGTAGTGAGAGAACTTTCTGACTTGGTCTCTTGGGACTTCTTCATAAGTGATGTTACCCTTACTGTCAACAGTAGTCTTTGGACCAGTAGGCATGGCAATGTCCTTGTAAACAGGGTTGACGTTTAAGACTTCCTTACAGTTTTCAATTAATTGTTCACCTAATTGTTTAGCAACCTTATAGTTTTCACCCTTGGTTTCATCGGTGTTGGAAATGTGGTATTCCATAAACTTGATCAAGGTTTCGTTAGATCTGTTCATGATGTTGATAGCTTCAGAGACTAATTCTCTGTCAACATTCTTTAAGGCACCGTGAATCATTTGGAAGTATAAGCTCAATAGAGATTGTCTGGCCCAATTCCAAGAGGAATCAAAGACTCTGGCTTTCTTGGCAGAGAACTTGGAAGTGATACCTTGGACAAAGTATTCACCTAATTCTTCATTTAAGAAATCTAATTGTGTTTGTAAAGATTCCAAATTGTCCTTTTCTTGTAAGTATTTTCTTTCCGATTTGTTTAAGTCAATTTTCAAGTATCTGGCTAAACATTCTAATTGTTGTCTAGCTAGGACCTTTTGGTCTTTGGTTAATTCATCGAAGGCAGCAGCATCAATGGAAGCACCACCGGCAGAGGCACCACCAGCAGCACCAGAAGAGGCAGAGGCGGCAGATAGATCAATGGAGGCATATGAAGCATACTTGGAAGCCATAGAGTCCCAGAATTGCTTGGCATCACCTTCAGAACCTAATCTGGCAGCTGGTTCATTGGTTAAACCAAATAGTAATACAGAATCTTGTCTACCCTTACCTAAACCGTATCTGGTTTGTAAGTGTTTTCTGGTAGTGGTGACAGTGAAACCACCCGGCATCTTGGAGGCTAGCAATCTGTTGACTAAAGAAGAAGATTGTTTACCTAATTCACCGTTGAAGTTATCTTGCATGGTTTCAGCCAATTCTTGTAATGGGATTTCTTCGGATTTTTCTGGAGCAGAACCGAATTCCTTACCCAAATCACCTAAGATTTCGTTTTGGACGGTGGATTTACCACCAACTAAATCCTTGATGGCCTTGGACATTGGGACTTGGTCCAAAGGCTTCTTTAGTTTTTGGGCAACTAAGGTATGTAAGACTAAAGCAATGGTGACTGGTTGATCAGGAATATCGGCAGCAGCAGCGGCTGGGGCAGCAGAAGCAACCGGAGCGGCGGCAACTGGAGCGGCAGAAGCAGCTGGGGCAGCAGCAGCGGCTGGTGCAGCTTCTTCGGTAGCAGCTGGCTTCAAGTCTTCTGGATCAGGGGTGTAGTAAATTTCCTTTGCATCCTTGGAGTAACATAAAACTTGTCTTTGTAAAGATAAGGCAGCATCGTAAGATTCGTATTTGTTGTTCAAGGTTCTTTGGGCCATACCAGATAAAGTTGGGGAAGGACCGATTTCAACAACTCTTTCAGTGTTGAAGTTCTTTAAGAAGACATCTTGGGTTTCAATCCATCTAACTGGAGAAGCAAATTGGTAAGCTAACAATTCAGTTAATAAAGTGTGAGCTAATTCTTGTTCAATTTCTGGAGTCATTGTTATGTATAATTTGGTTTTGTATGAGTATACTTATTTGATGTAAAAGAAAAAAAAAATTTAAGGAATATTTAAGTGTGTTAGGTTTATGGATTTTTGATTGAAATAAATAAACGAGAACTTAACTATTCTTTTACTTTCAAGTTAGTAGTGGGGGGTTTTGCTTATATCTTTTATATATGTAATATTTATTAACAAATTAAAACTTTTGTAAGATTCGTTGATATTTTGTATTCACCAAGAATGAATAATATTTCAGTGTTATCGTTGTATATTTTTTTATCGATGCGTGTAGAATTTATCAACAGCGTGTATTTTTTTTTTTTGTTGATAAAAATTGTTGAAAAAAAAAAAATCCAACCTTTGTGTTATTTTTTTTTGTTTTGCTGATAATGGCGTCACTTGTAAATCACGTGAGTTGTTAACCCCGATCTGGAGTTTTTACACGTGATTGGAGTGAAAAATTTTATTGGTTTTTTTTTTTTTTTATTCAGATTTTATTTGTTTTCTCTTCACCAACCATAAATTTCCTATTTTGGTAATTGCTTATGAATGTGGTTACACCAAAAAAAAAAAAATGAAGTTTTCTTTGATCTTTTATTTTTTCAAAAGTCAAAGAAAAATTTTCATACTCTTTGGTGTTTCTTTTTTTTACAGTATAAATATTTTAACAAAGTTCTTCACATTTTTTTATATTCATAATTCAAATGCTTTATTTAAAAACATATATTCATAAAACCATCCAACATCTCTTAAGCCTTCACGCCTTTTATAGTATTATTTATAATACAGCTTTCAACTTATTTTTCTTTCTTACCCATTTTACTTGCGAGTAATAATCTTCATTTAGCAATATTTGGAGGGTTGGTTTTTTAGAAGGGTTGTGAAGAATTGAAGGAGTCGAAACTGGATGATGGTAAATCAATTGTTATTTATAGCAACACCTCTTTCCACCCTAGCTTTGAAAGTCTTTATAACATTTCGATGTTGTATTGATGTATTGGATAAATTGGGACTTTATCGAGGTTGACATCTTTTTTTTTTTTTTTTAAATAGTAATAATTCTTGAACATCTTTTGTAAAAAAAAATATTCATTGTTTTCTTGATGTAAATATAGCATCCACATAATGTATAAGTCTTCAAATAAAAGTAGAACTCTTTTGAAGAAAAGTTAAATACATGTAAAACTAAATTTAAAATTCATTTTTAATTTGAAATGTCTTTAGATTGTTGTATTAAAATAATATTATATTTGGATTAAAGTAGATATATTAATTTACAATGAAACTTAAATGATTAGCATTTGTTTTTTATGTTAGGTATTATAATTAAGTCTATGTTCTACTTTAGAACGACTAATGACGGGTTACAATTGGAACTACAACGACGACAACAACAACGGCCAAAATGGCAGCAAGGATCAAGTAACATCTGATCTTATTTCTTCTGGCTTTTCTAGCACTGACAACAGCCTTGTTGGTATGACCTAAACCTACTTCAACATCATGTTGGGCATCTTCGACGTTTTGTTCAATGTGTTCGACATTTTCTTGTTGTTCAACAACTAATTGTTCCATATCATTGAATAATTGAGTTAACTCAGCCATAGATTTTTCCAAAATCAATAAATCTCTATGTCTATCTTGAACTTCTTGTAAAACAGTCTTGGCTTCACCTTTTCTGTTGGCATTCAACAAGGCTTGGGAGAAGATTTGTTGACCTTGAGAGTCTAAAATGGCATCTTCTAGTTCTTCTTCAGTGGCATTTGGTTGAATGATCTTATATTGTCTAACGGCTTGTTGTTTGGTAGAGTCTTTGTGGTTGGCTTCAACAATTCTGTAATCTTGAATAATCTTCAAGAAGTTTTGTCTAGAGTTTTCAATTTGAGCCTTCATGGTGTTGGATTGAGATGAAGCAGCCTTAACTTGCAAGCTCTTGATTTGATCTCTCAATTGGTTTTGTAATTGTTGAGCGTTGTTAGTTAAGTTGTCTAACTTTCCTCTTAAGGTTTGTTCAGTTTCATAGTTGATTTCAGTCAACAATCTCTTTTGATAAGAGTCAATGCTGTTGACTATGTTTTGATAAGTATCTAATTCAGTATGGATGTTGTTGATTTCAGCCATGAAGTCAACAAACTCATGGTCATCTTGTTGAACTGGTTGTTGAGCGTTCATTTCGTAGCCTTGGTTGGCGTATGGATTGTTTTCGTATGGATTGGAGTAACTCATTGTTAGATTAAATCTGATATGTTGTTTGGAAGAAAAATGATAATAAAGCTAGTTGTGTATTATACTATTACAATAACTTTGAAATATATTTATAAATTATAGGTCTTCTCTTTATTATTGGTTTTTCATATAATTAATATATTTTTTGAAAAATCAATTAATTAAATATAAGGAAACTGTTTTAAACAAGAATAAGTTTAATAGTAACTAAATATAACTATCCAAAGTTAATAAAAAAAGTTACTAATTTTAAATTAATGTTTGTTTTACAAAAAAAAAATAAGAAAATTAGGCAACCTTTTAATATTATTTTTTTTTCCAATGTGTATAAGGACATGTTGTTTTTTTTGTAGAATTAAAAAACACAGCAATACCATACACAAATTGGGGTTACGTTCACACCCTTTATTATGGCTGTTATATTTTTTGGGGAAACTTACTTCAGCCTTATTTTTGCTTTTTTATTTCCGCTTTAGGAAATAAAGAAAATGTTACATACCCGCACATACCTTAAGAATTATGTTCTGTTAAAAATAACTCGTTAATAAACACTTCTCCAAATATAGTCTTATATCCGAGACCATCTTTCAATATAATAAATTGCTAAATACAAGAAATTAACCTCTTTTATATATATAATATCAAAATTAAGCTATATTTTTGCTAAGACCACAAATTCTAGTTATCATATCTCAGTTTACTCTTATCAATAGGCTTAGTATCTGGATCACTATCTAATTTCTCGTATTTGGTAATTACTTCTTTCTTTAGCTCTTCATATTGTTCTTCAGTCAATGGTCTAACAAATTGGTCAGCTGGAACAAACTTGAAGTTACCAGTGGCAAAGTCCCTATCTGACATCTTGGATAGAACATACAGTTGGGATCTTACATATCTAACACAAGCTTCCAAATGTACAAAATCAACATTCTTTCTACCACCAAATAGATTTCTCCATAGGGCCTTGGCTAAAGTATAGTCATCAGTATAAAAACCCTCATCATAAGCAAAAATACATCCTCTTAGTTGGGAATTAAATTCCTTTAAGTAATTATCAATGTATTTACCGGATCTGACATTCATTTCTTCCTTTAACTTTCTTTCCAATTCTGCAAAGGTTCTATCAACAATTTTCTTTTGGTAACTCTTACCAATATCAAATGGCAATGCTCTCATTCTTACAAATAGTATCCAGACGTGCAATATGTGTATTTGGTACCATTGAGAAAAGGTTCTTGGCAACTTCAAGTCATTGTAAAAGAATTCACATCCTTTGGACATTTCAACGTCATCGTCATATATCAAACCTTGATTAGAACATTCTTTGTAGTAATAAGAACCAGCTATTGGACCAGATCTAACTTTATCAACATTAACACCCAAGTACTTAACTAGGAAAGAAGCTACGGATGTTTGGAAGGATGTCGGCTTGAATACTTTTTTAACATCTTCTTTTAATTTTAAATCTTCCGGTTGATTTCTGTCGTTCTTCTTGAATTTTTTGAATTTGTTCAAGTTTCCTTCAATTGGCTTAGAACTTAATTGGGATTCCTTTACTTGTTCTTCAGGTGATTTATCCGCTGATTGGTATCTTACTGAATATATGGTGTTCATGCTTCTATTAAGAGCCTGTTTTTGATAACAAACCCTAGAGTTTTGAGCAATAATATTTCTTAACATTATCTAATATTTATATTATACTTTGGTTTTGTTACCACTTCCATTTGTCTTTGATGTATATCTGAAATATGAAAAAAAAAAAAAGAAAGAAACATCCACAATTGAAATTTGTAATTTTTCAAAGGAAAAAAAAAAAAAAAAATTTTTTTAACCATTTATGATGCCAAATAGCGAAAGAAACTAAAAAAATAAACGCTACTAAAAAAACAATTCATTAATTTGAGAAATAATCGGTTATTTGGAAGTCGGCGTTAACGACCTATTATATGTATTCATCCAATCCTCTTCTTGATACAAAGTCATGCAATTCATCTTTGATGTTCTCAATCTTTTCGGCCAAGGATGTGACTGTAGAAATGGCAGCTACTTTCTTCTTACCCTTCTTTACATTTTTAACCTCAGCTATTCCATTTTGCAAATTCTTTTTAAAGTACTTGACTGCTTCTTTGTTAGTATATCCAGTCTTCATCTTTTCCAAATTTCTCTTTGAATCGTTCTGTAGAATATCATTTATCAATGAATTCATCTGACATATCTTCTCCAAAATTTCACCTTCTTTTATCATGCCAGGCTGATCCAGTGGGGTATTTTCCTTAATGGTTTTATTCCAGATATCATAGTGTTCATGCTGTTCGTTCATTTTTCTTAAAACCTCAATATCCTCATCATTGAATGAACTATAAACATCCATAGCTGTTTTTAATAGTTCTGTGTTTCCATCAACCTGAAGTATCTCATTGTATAAAAATTGGTTGTTTAATTGTTCTTTGTTATAAGTATCCAAAATTGCCATGATATTACTCTTAACATTTCTTTCTGAAGATCCAAACTTGTAAAGCCAGTTCAACAACTCTTTTAAGTTTTCATTATCGTCAATAAAACACCAATCATCTTCAGAAACCAAGAAGTTGTTCCCATAATCGATGAACTTCCAATCAAGAACAGTCAAATCTTTGTTTGTGTAGTTGTTGTTCCATACTCTATTGGCAATTAAAATAAGCTTGGATTCATCATTCAAAATACTTCCATCCTCTAGGACTTTATACTTTTCTATTTTCTGTAAGTATTCTTCATAGCTTATACCCTGGTAGTACATTGGTATCTCATTCTTCTTTGGTCCTTGTATAAAGATTTTACCTGACCTTTTAAGCTCATTTCCAGTTAATTCACCAAGTGTATTCAAATCAAATATCCCATGAGACTCTAAGAACCAATATGTGTTTCCGTACCTGTCAGTTCCCAAACTCTTTGATCTCAATTGCACCGCGCATCTCACTTGATTCTCCCAGAATTCTTTCACTTGTTCTTTGGAAATAACTTGCTTCTCAAGAACTTCTAATTTGCTCTCCAAATCTTTCATTGAACTTTCATCGTTTGTACTGGTTTCCATTTTTTGTTTTTCACTAGCTAACGAGGTTTTCTCTTTGATCAGAGTCTTTACGCTTCTTGCTGTTTGGAATCTTTCCGACTTTAAGAATGTCGTGTATTCAGAAAGCTTGTCTACTTCTTGTTTGATTTCAACACTATAATTAGTGACAATCTCCATCAAAACAAAAATGATGTTCAAACGATCATTCATTTCAAAATTCTCAGCAAAGTTGGACAACAACTTGGCATTCAAGGTTTTACTACCAAAGACACTTTCATCACCAATGAATTTTTTAATAATATCCTTCATCTTGTTTTGTAATGGCAATACATGCATTGAGTCTTCAAAAATACCCATCAAAATCAAGCACCAATTACCGTTACCAAAGTTTCTTTTCATTAATCTTTCAGAAAAAGATACATCCTTGTACTTGGAACAGCTTGCTAAAAACTCAGATTCTTGTTCATTAAACAAAGTGGAGATAGCCTCTTCCTTTTCAATATCTTTTTTCAATTCAAGGGAGTACCATTTGTTAGGTATTTCAACTGACCAGTCCCCCTTTTCATTAATAAACAATCTCAACAAGCAGCAGATCAATTCCAGACTGAATTTATTAAGGTTTGGGTTGTTTTCTGATAATACCTCTACTTCATCTTCGTTGTCTTCTAATGAAACAATATCTAGAGAAGGTGCTTGCGCAAATAGTTTGCTATTCATCTTAGTTTTCAAATCTAAGACCAATCCTAGTTGATCATCACTCTTTTTGTTTACAAATTGAAATGCCACTTGATTCAGACTTTCCTTTCTGAAACTATTTTGCTTTTCATTATTTAAGAAAATCAAGTATTCTTGAAAAGTTGGAATCTCCAAACATAACACTTCGTTAAAGCTCATCATGAAAATGTATATCCTCAAAATCAAAAAGAAATCAAAGTGTATGTCGCTGTTTCTATTTTTAGAGAATCCCTTGATACTAAAGTTTTCATCATATTGTCTGAATCCTGTTTTCAAAACACCAGGTTGCATGAAATGTTGGAACTCCTTTGCTTCACCGTAGAAAAACAAAGAACTGAAAAGTTCTTCTAGTTCTTCATCTGATTTTGGTTTGCTGTATTTATCAAGTTCCTTGACATTCTCTATAGCAATTTGTCTTATTGATTGCAATACATCTTGGGATGGTAGTATATCATTCAGTTTACTGATCACTCTAGGTATTTCATCATCATTTACTATAGCAAGTTTAGGCTTAACTACATTCGGATTGAATACAAATTTAGGTTTTTGTGGTGGTGGTGTTGGTTCAGGGGTACTTTTAGAGGAACTGTCAAATCCATCTGCTATTTCATTAACATTTGAGACTTCATTTGAAACAGGACTTAAAAACTCAGTTACCTGGAAATCAGGTGAAAGAATATCTTTTTTATTACTTTTGGCTTTCTTTTTACCAAGCTTGTCATCATTTTCTATAGTTGAATTGCTTGATTTAGGTCTGCCTCTTTTCTTTGGATGAAGACCATCTGGTATTTCAGAGTTTAATCCAATAGACTTTGGAACTTCTTTGAATTTTAAAAATTGCACAGGCCACTCAGGACTTAGATCGTAATGTTGGATGTAATCTTCTTTGACTCTCCATGGAGATCCGTTTTTCCTGGAAGCCTTTTCAAGAGTCAACTTCATAAATGATCTGACTAAATGTCTTGTGTATGATTTTCTTTCTCTTCTTAATTCATCAGCATTAACTTCAATGAAAATAAAAGAGGATGGTTGGTATATTCTGTATTTTCTAGGGACATCGGGACCCATATCAAAAACCTCCTTGACTTCCCATTTGTTTGATAAATCCACACCAATTTCGGTGGTACTGTCATCATATCCATTCATTATCTGAAAGGATTCGGCTGCTTCTCTATCAAAGTACATGTTGTGATTCTTTAAAAATTCAGTAACGAAAATATTGTCACTGATGTTGTTTATAATATTTCCTGAACTGTCTGTAACATTCATGTCGTTTAAAAAGACCACTTCATCAACAAAAAATAGTTTTTTGAACTTGAAATAAGTCTCTTCAAGCAGCAAATCAAATCTGGATGTGGGATTGAAATGTAAAAACTCGGCCATAGGAGCTCTGATTTTTATAGGGAATCTCATCTCTAATCTATTGAATTCCTCCTCTTCTGAAGCCATGGCTTGGAAAAAAGTGAGATTTGCATGAGAGGTGATTTCACAAGTAAAGTTGTTTTGCATGTAAAACCATAGTCGTTTTATATAATCTTGGTATTTAGGAAACCATTCCCCAGTTTCTCTTATCACAAATACCTTGGTGTCAACACCAAATTCCGAAGGGAGCACTAAAGGCTCGGATAAGGTGGCTTTTTCTTTTTTGTACAAAACCATGGTTGTTTGTATAGTTTATTTTTGGTTATTTCAGAATTTTGTTATGTTTATTCCTAGTTCTTTGTTTTTTTTAAATTTTATGGGTGGAATTCAACATTTATGAAACAACAAAAAAAACTAATAGAAAAATGAATTAAAAAAAAAAAAAATTTTTTTCTTTTTTTTAAGAAAATTATATATAAATGCATGTGTTGAAATGTTGATTTAATCAATTGATTTCATTTCCTAATTTGGTTTTACTATTTAGTATGGTGATTACGTTGTATATTATGTATTTATGGTTTATATTTTGAATGTATTTTTCCATTTAGTGTCTTTATTTACCTGTTTTGCTGTGTTTTTCATTTGCTTGTTGGTACTTTTTGCCATTTCCCTCATTACTGCTATTTCCATAATTATCGTTTTCGCGTTTGTTAACGTTTTGTATTTGTTATTTTTTTTTTTTTTTTTTTTTTTGGCTTGGTAAAAAAAAATTAAGGTACGGAAAGGGACGAATAATAAAATTGATATATCCGTTTGGGATATACTACACGGATATAAAGATATTTTACCTAAAAATCAATTTGTTTACATTTACTCACATGATTACATATAATATCTACAATAATAAAATACTTTAATAACTCTTTATTGAATTTAAAAAAAAAAAAAAACATATTTCTACTGATATACTCAATAAAAGCAAAATGCAAACATATTTTTGAATATTAATCAACAATCTTTATTTAAAATATATAACTAACACATTTCTCTCCTACAAAAAAAACGATATCACAGCTTTTGTTTATCTAGCAAAAATTCAGTTTTTGCTTTCAAAGTATTGTACTTTGCATTTGCTTCATCAAGGTTTCCATTTTTTTGCAGATTATAAAGACTGAACATTGAATTTGCCAGTAGCTCTCTGTATTGGCCAAATACTCCGTTCATAGCATCACTTCCTTCTTGTATCTCCTTTTCAAGTTGCTCATAATCTATGTTGTCCTCCAAGGCCATCTCAATCTTATTATCTAATGAACTCAGGTACTGGGCTACTTTCTCTTCGCCATGCTTTGTATACCTATCACTGAATTCATTGAAATCTATGAGTTTCTCTCCTTTTGTAATACATACGTCATCGAAAACATTCATTTCTTCTTTCAACTTCTTTGACAAATCCTTGTCTTCTTCAATGTTATCGATGTATTCTTCATTAGAGATCAAAAATGACAAAACTTCTTTATCACTGAGCAATTGGACATTAATGTCTTTCAAGTCAGCAATGTCACAGCCATTTATTACATCTCTCATGATCCCAATCAGATGGACATCCATATCTTTGATCTTTTGGTCCACATCTGGGCCAATGTTTTTGGTGACTTCTTGTATGAGTTCATACCTCAGCTTCAAATAAACGTTTCTGATGTATGTAGAGTCAACTGCTATCTTCTTTTTCATTGCTGCATTTCTTACAGCTGTGTGTGTTTGGCTCATCTTTGGTTGTTGTTCTTGGTTGAATTTGTTGTTTTGTTACTTATGTCCGCCATTTGATCAATTTTGTCAATATTATTTTTTTCTTCCCCAAAAAAAAAAAAAATCTAATTAGAAAAACATAAAGAAAATTTTTCTTACAACCATACTAACTTTTTTTTGGTTTTCTTCCCTAAAAAAAAAGTGTCAATATTAAAACACCAAATAACACATACACATAGTATATTTCACTTCAACCAGTTATAGCAGTGCATATACAAAGATGTCTGAAAAATACATAGTGGACTATGCTCCAAATTACGCACCAGTCATAGGGTTTTCCGGTTGTTTCCTAGCAATGACTTTGTCTTGTGTGGGTGCCGCATACGGAACCTCCAAATCAGGTATAGGTATTTCCGGTATAGCTCATTTCAAGCCTGAGTTGATCATGAAGTCCTTGATTCCTGTTGTCATGAGTGGTATCCTTGCCATTTACGGATTGGTTGTTTCAGTTCTTATAGCCGGTTCTATGTCTCCTACTGAACCATACACATTATTCAACAGTTTCCTACATCTTGCATGTGGTTTGTGTGTAGGCTTTGCTTGTCTAAGTAGTGGTTACGCCATTGGTGTTGTAGGTGATGTTGGTGTTAGAAAATTCATGAAGCAAAGTAGATTATTTGTTGGTATAGTTTTAATTTTGATTTTCGCCGAAGTTTTAGGTTTATACGGTATGATTATAGCCTTGATTTTGAATACAAGAGGTGCCAGTTCATAAAATAAAAATTAAATAATATCTAAATATATAGAAAAAGATAAATGATTGAAATAATAAAAGTTTGATTTCACTTCATATATAATGTTTTTATTCGCCCATATCAATGTCCTTGTTTTCGACAACTGGAGCTTCAGTTAAAACTTCAATGGATCTCTTAGAATCCAAGAACAACAAGTAAGACTTTTCAACATCTTGTAATTCTACTATCTTAGAACCTCTCTTCAAGGCAATTTGGTTTGATACTATGATCAAGTTACAAGCATATCTCAAAGAGGTTTCTTGGCCTACCTTTGTTAGCAATTGTAAAGCTTCATCGTCTAATTCAACTTCTTCTTCAGTAGCTCTTATTTTCAAAATCATGGAAACATCTTTGGCTTCGTACTTTTCAACAGGAACAATTATGCATCTATCTAATAAATCAGCAGGAAGACCATGTGGAGTAATATCTTGAGAACCTTTAGCCTTGGTTAGACCTCTGTTGGTAGCCATTATAACGATTGGAGCTAGTTCCATTTCCAAAGCACGGTTAACAAATGCACAACATTCTAGATCTAGCATGTGACATTCATCTATAAACAAAACACCTGGAACGATTTCAGCTTTACCTTCTTCTTTCCATTCAGTTACCTTATTATCAATTTGGTCTCTAACTTCTTTGGAAATTTCACCAGTATCACCAGAGAACAAAGCTAAGACACCTTGGGTTCTTGAGTTTATAACATCAATGTCATGTAGAGAGACTGTATGAGTAACGGTCTTTCTTTGTTGCAGTTCACCTTCTGGACATTTGACAAATTTGGTATCAACACCCATGGCATCGTAGTCTCTTGATCTGCTTAAAGATCTTCCCAACTTGGTTATCTTACCATTGGCTTTGTCTATGTTGATGATATCACCTGCGTTGATCTTTTCTTTCAAAATGTTATCAATCATTTTGGTACCTAACTCATAAACAGTTTCCATATCGGTTGTTTTAATGGTTAGCTTACCTTGTTTTTGACCACCAGTAATAGATCTATCAATGATGATTTCAACAACTTCACCACATATAAACTCAGTCACTTCCTTGATTCTTACACCTATGGATCTTCTAAAGAATTGGGTCAAGGTTTCAGTCTTGGATAATTCCAAAGAGTAAACTTCACTACCAGAAAAACTAACAAATGGAACAACATTTTCTTGGCCATCTTCCTTGGAGCCATCAGCATTGATGGTTGTTAGTATTTGTTGGTTTAATTCTCCAGCTAAACCCTTGGCTAAGGCAGTTTTACCTGTTGAGTAGGCACCGGCTAATAAGATTGATTTACCCATGACATCTTTTTTCAAAATCATCTTGCTTATGATGGCCAAGGCCTTTCTAGCTTTCATTTGACCAACCATACCAGAAGTACCATTCAATTCAAAGTACTCAGGTTCAATGGAATTTGGCTTCAAACCCAAGTTCTTGATGTGAGAGTGAGGAGTGATTCCATTCAAAACAGTCTTTGAAGATGTGTCAGTGATATCCTTTGTTGTTATAGTAGACATGTTTGATATATATTTATTTATAGTTTTGTTAAATACAACTTAGATGTATACTTAAACAATCGCTTTTTGGGGTTGTTTATTTCAATCTACTTTGTCTTTAAAGTATGTATGAAAAAAACAAATCTTCAAGTGTGGGTTATTTTTTCTTTTTTGGTGCAAGTGTTTGATTTCAATTTTTTTTTTTTTTTTTGATGGAGAAAAAAGAAAAAAGAAAGAAAATACGCACGTGACTCACACATTTTGGTTTTATCAATACTTTGATGTATGATATATATTACATTTTAGTTTTAAATTATGATATCAAGGTTATTACTATTTTTTTTAGTTGTACAAGAATGTTTGAATATACAGATCCCAATCATCAAGTACATCCCACGTGTCCTCTAGGTGATAACCTTCAAGAACAGTGATTGTGGATGTTTCACTATTCAGATTATGAATTTCACTTTCAGCTTGTAATAGAGTGTTTGGACTAGTCATGTAATACTGCAGTGTATTACCTGAGCTTGAACGGCTGTTTGGAGGATTTTCATTATTACTATTTTCTGGGTGACTAATAGATCTATACAGTGATTAATCTGTGGTATTTCTGTTGGCAGCTATACTACCAATGCTTGCAGTTTCTGTATCTGGGTGATGGTATGAGCCTATTGAAGCTTCAAGCAGAGACTCTGAAGAACTAAAATTATTAAAGTTTAAATCATAAGTACCTCTTCTAGTTCCCATTACATTATTCAAAACGTCTGTGGCATGATTGTCAACATCATTCATTCGTTGTTGGTCAGAAACCATTTCTTCTTCTTGGAGTTCATTTCTCATTTGTTTTATGTAATTGTTCAAGGCACCAATTATTATGCTTTCATCATCTAACAAAAAATTCTGGTTGCAGTCAAAGAAACATTTTTCATCTGTGCATATCTTGTTGGAAAATTTGTGCTGAAATTCTTGTAGAGTGTAGCAGTCATCAAATAAGACATCGTCGCTGAAATCATGGGGCTTATAAAGTTGCTTTCCATCCTTGCCGTATAAAGAGAGAAAAAACTGTTTGTAAACAATCCAGCTTTCACTATCTGTATCTGTAAATACCATTGCGTGCTGTTGGATATCATATACAGTTTCTAATTTTCTACCGCATATTTCACAAGAAACAGAGGCGTTGTGAATTTCAATTAAGTGATTGACAATATTTTTTAGCGAGTCGTCTAGAATGCAGTAATTTTTTACATTAAAATTGTTATGACATATGAACATCATTTTTATCTCTTTATTATTTATTATCTTTTGAAAACACCTTTGTAATCTTGATACTGCAAATGAAATGAGATCTTTATATGACATGCATGAATCAAGGGCTCTTTTCATTGCCGCATGGTTGAATAAATATATGTATTTTATGCTTTGTTGTTGTAAATCAATATGTGAATTGTCAGGGCTTTGACTGCTGTAGTCAAATAACTGAATATCATTTATATTGTAATAAAGAAACATCTAACTTTTTTTAATAATAAAAAAAATTCAAGATTTCTAATACTAAGATATTGGTGATATAAGTTTTTCACTGTTTCCTGAATATTTACAAAAAGATATTACAGTTTCTCTTTTTATAATCTTGAATTTTCTTTTTTTTTTTAAGGGAACATCAAAGACTTACTATTAATTTAATTTAAAAAAAAAACAAAGATGGAATAATTTAAATATTGATATGAATTTTCTTATCAATATGCACGTGATACACTTGAAAAAATGAAGGAGATATAGTGTATTAAAATCCGATAACGTTCACATTGTAAATTCTTCCTTAATTTTTTTTAATTTTTGGGTACAAGCACTTCCCATCTAAGAAACAAGGGGAAAATTTAAAGAGACAGCACGGCATTGAAAAAAAAAAAAAGTAATAAGAACATTTTACATCAACTTATAAAGCATATCATCATTTCCCCAATACACTCAGTTAACATTTCATCACCTCGTAATTCAAACATAATGGAATTAAATACTTCGAAAACTATTGTTGATAATCAATATCAAGCAGACAAAAAATCCTTTCAAAATTGTTCAGAGTCCGATCTTGTGGGCTACAATGATTGTCCAACGTTTTTATTCTCTAATAATCAAACAAGATCTGTGAGTAGCAGAAACAAGAAAAAGCTAAAACATAGGATGCTAGATACTCAGCAATCAGATGACTTGGATACTCAAACCAACGAAAATGTAGAAGAATCTGTAGAAGACTTATCTGCTGTAGTTGACAAAATTAATAAGAAAATTGATATGAATGTCAAAAACCTTCAAGGTAATGAACTTTCATTTTACAAAAAGAAATACCAAAGTAATCTTTCGGTGATAACCGGTAACAACAGATACTTGAAGAACATCAGTGACATATTCTTGGAGGATCTAGATAGCAATGAAACCAAGGCCAGAATACACGAATGGGTCACAAAGGAACCTACTGTGGGTTCTTGGCTTGTGCCACTATCAAAGATTATATAATTACCCTTTGTATAATAAAAAAATTGAAGCATATATATAACAAATAAAAAAACATAAGCATATTTAGAACTTTTTAACTCTTTTAACAGTGGCTTGGAAACCGGATTTAATGGTACTGACGGATCTGGTGGATCCACAACTCTTACAAACCAAGAAGAATAATCTATTACTTTGTTCCTTCTTCAATTCAGTATTGATGGATTTACAAGTCTTACATGTGACGTATTCCAATATGTATCTTCTTAAAACATTTTCCATTTGCTTACCGACGAACTTACCTTTGATGATCAATCTCTTTTGACCATCAATGGAACCGGAAGTACCCAATTCAGCGTATAAGTATTGTATCAAGTGGTCAGTTGATCTTTGTAACTTTTCACAGATTTCTTCAATGTTAACAAAGATGGTCTTCTTACCATCTCTTTGACAAACTGGTGGTGGGATTCTGAATTTGGCAGAGGACTTTTCACCAGCTAATTCTGGGTTGTTTTGTTTCAAGATGTTGAAGAATCTAGACAGTAATTCATCGTATGAACGGCTTTCAGACTTTTCACCAGCAGAACTGGCGGAGGCTTCTGGAG
>JAJMDJ010000226.1:0-70041 GCA_030573495.1 Hanseniaspora nectarophila
TTTCTTTCTTTCTCAAAATTCAGAATAAATATCATATACTAAGAACTTATAATAAACACCCTGAGGAATACATACTATAACATAACAAAATGGAAGAATTACAACAAGCTCAAGATGCTTTAGGTAACTTTGTGCAAGCCAGAGAAAAACTAGAAAACCAATTGCAAGAAAATAACATTGTCAAGATAGAGCTACAACAATTGAAGGATAAAAAACCAAATGACAGAAAAGTATTCAAACTTACTGGTGGTGTTCTTCTTCCTGTTGAATACGATGAAGCCATGGGTAATGTTGAAAAGAGATTAGGTTATATCAACAATGAAATAAAGAACTGTGAAAAGTCTATGAAGCTAGAAGAAGAAAAAATGAAGGTTATACAACAAAAGATCCAAAAGGCTAGACAAGAGCAAATGAATATGATCCAAAAAATGCAACAACAAGTTAAGAAATAGATTTATATATATATATGTTCATTATTTTAAAAAAATATATATATCGTTATATAATGTATACTTATTTCAATTAGTATTCGAAAACAGTTCTTAAACAATCACCAGAGTGTAAGTCTTCGAAGGCAGTGTTGATTTCACTGAACTTTCTTCTGTGGGTGATGTACTTGTCCAAGGCCAAATCACCCTTGTCGGAGGCTTCAATTAATCTGGTCATTTCAGACTTACCCTTGATGTTACCGTAAGCAATACCAGTCCAAGTTCTACCAACAATCAAGTAGAATGGCCTAACGGATATTTGGGCACCAGATGGAGCAACACCAATGACAGTACTGATACCAGTACCTCTGGCAGAAGACATTAAAGCATCATTCATAACATTGACGTTACCAGTACAGTCATAAGTGAAATCGATACCAAATCCGTCATCAGACATGGAGGTTAGTTTGGAAACAATGGTCTCACCTTCAGCTAACTTAGTTGGGTTGACGAAATCAGTGGCACCAAATGACTTGGCCCATTCTTCCTTCTTGTCATTGGTATCAATGGCAATGATCTTAGCAGCACCAGCAGCCTTGGCACCTTCAACAACGGAACAACCAACAGCACCTAAACCGAAAACGGCAACAGAGGAACCCTTGGTGATTTGGTTGTTCTTCTTGGCAGAACCAATACCTTCGTAACCAGCAGCACCAAAACCAGTGGCAACACCACAACCTAATAAAGCAGCCTTTTCTAAGTCGAAGTCCTTGGCAATCTTAACAGCACTGTGCTTGGAAACAACGGTATATTCAGAGAAAGAGGAACAACCCATGAAGTGGTAGATAGGTTCACCCTTGGAGTTCTTGAATCTGGTGGTACCATCTGGCATTAAACCTTTACCTTGGGTAGCTCTGACTTTGACACATAAGTTAGTTCTGTTGTCAATACAGAACTTACATTCACCACACTCGGCAGTGTATAACAAAATGACGTGATCACCTTCAGCTAAATCAGTGACGTTTGGACCAACAGATTCAATAACACCAGCAGCTTCGTGACCTAAAATAACAGGCTTGAAGTCAGAGGCTGGCCATTCATTGTCATCACCAGATAAGGTGAAGGCATCGGTGTGGCACAAAGCAGACTTGATGACCTTAACTCTGATTTCATCGGTTTGTGGGGCATCAACAGTGATTCTTTCAATAGTCAATGGCTTGGCTGGAGCATAAGCAACAGCAGCGTTACATTCAATAGTTTTACCTTGAGACATGTTTAATAAGTGGTATTGGGTATGGGGAATTATAATTCACTCTGTTTATAAAGAAGAACACATCCTGAGTCTTGATTGTTTAAAAAAAAAAAAAAAAAAAAAGGAAAAAAAAACCTTTGCCGCTAATGCTTAAATACGGATGGGTAAAACCCTAAGCGCAATTTTTTTAAAACAAATTTGGATATATTTAAATCGCTATTCGTTTCTTCTTCGGCAAATTTGCAACATCAAATGATTGAACAACTTAAGATTCTTTATTATATAGTTATTATCCCTATATATTAAACAACTAAAATTCTGGTTATTAAAATAAACACTATTAACAAATCCTACCTAAAAAATGGTTTCAATATATAAAGCAAAGAATTTTTAAATATATCACCTCCGTTTTGTCAAAAAAGCAGAAAAGAAAAAAAAAAAAAAGACATCTTAATTTTTTTATAATTACTCACCCAAAAATGGCATCTTTGAAGTGGATGTATCCACATCAAGATTGTTTCCATATGGATAAGCAATTGGGTTTAAAGCTGGCTTTTGTTGTTGTTTGTTTTCGTTATCGCTTGAGTTTTGCTTAACATTACTCATTTGACATCTGAAACAAGTTGAACGCTTTTGGAAATTACTGAACCCACAGTATTTACAATTCCAATCACCTGGTCTTGGCTTACTTCTTGCTTGTGGGAACGGTACCAAATATGTGCTTACGTGATCCAGGACAGAATTGCTAGATGGCTGAACCTCTATTACTCTATCAATTAACTTAAAACGAGGTTTTTGTTGAGATTGGTAGTAGTTTTGGTTGTTTGATGGCAGACTTCCTAGTTTTAAGACTAATGATCTTCCGTTCATTTGAAGACCTTTTTTGGCTTCATCGTGATTGGCAAATACAGCAAATCCAGAAATGGTATCACTGTCTGGAACATATGTAAATGATATTTTCTCAGTTGAGTAGTTTAAAGGTGAGTTTATAGCTGGCTTGATGGTCCAGAATCCTAACGGCATTATGTCTTGACTATTGAACCATCTTGTCAATTCACTTTGTGTAACAATAGATGGTAGGTTATTCATATACAAAACTGTTGAAGAGTCGCTAGTAAAGGTATTGTAATCTAATCCTAAATCGTATGGCTTTGTAAATCCACAGTTCTTAACTTCATCCATATCTTCCGTAAAAATGGTATCAGGATTCTCAACCATTTTCTTTTCTAAATCATAGGCTCCATTTTGCCAAAATAATGCAAGGAATATTCTTATAATACATCCAAACTCATCCATTTCGTACATGTCCATTGTCAGTCCTAAAAGCTGCAGCATGGTGAATAAATAGATTTTGTTGGAGTGAAGTTTTCTTCTCTTATTGATGTTCAAAGCTGCTGCATTGAAAAAGCTAGTTTTTGTTGGGTCTTGCATACACCACCTTTCATATTCTTTACAAAGATCAAATATTACAGGGTTTTGTAACCAATCTGGCATCTTGAAATTCAATTGCTGGGCCTTGTATGATAAAAGAACACGAATGTCCCAGGTAGAATGTAATGAGACTATGTTTATTTCCAAATTCTTTTTGTCTTTGATGTTGTCCTTGGAGTATCCTAACTCCTTTAGCACACCGTTTTCCAATGTCTTGACAGCCTGGCTTAAAGACATATTGGAGTTTATTTCAATTCTGTTATAAGGAATTAATGCCATAGGATTAGAAAAAATGGGTTTGTTGCTCATACTGCTAAGCTCCTTATCTGATCCCAACATGTGTGGTAATAGTTTCTTAGGGTCAGTTTCCAAGATTTCTGTTGGTTCAATGACCTTCCAGAAAATCTTGGATATATTCATGTTTTGTCTTAAAGGTTGATTATCACCATTGTTGTTTGCAATAGATGTGATGGTTTCTAACACTAAGAATTTCATTAATATAGTATCGCAAAATGTAAGCGTTTTGTTTTTGGGGTGTTTTGATAGCTGTTTTACATTATCTTGTTTATAAATCATCTTTGCAAGAAAATGTGAAAAATTTCTTTTTTTTTTTTGATTTTCATGATAATATTTCGAAAAATTTTCGATGTGTTTCAAAATGATCGGAAATTGTAACATGTGACTACATCTGGTGTTTACATTAAAACTTAATGTATTAAATTGAATAAGAGCTTATTTACAATCTTACTGAAAAGTCAAAAATAGATTTATATATGCATTTATTCGTCGTCACTGTCCCAATCTTTTGGCATTTCTCTGTCTTTGTAAAACTCATCGATTTCATTAGTAACACCTTTTTCATTATCCAAAAGCCATTGCTTGTACCAGGCCTTAATCTTTTCAACATTTTCTTCTATGTTTTGGTCCTCGTCATTTTGTAATTCAATGACTATTCTTTCATCATAACTCTCTAGAGCATCATCCAAAACTACGGACATGATTTCTGCATCGATATTTTCTTGAATTTTGCTGTCTTTGTAGTTTCTTGCTTTTAATCTATCATGCAATGCAGAAGTACCACATTTCAAAACAACCACAAGATCAATCAATCTTTCTGGGAATATATCATTACAATGCCAATCAATGATGCATCCACCTTCTCTCAATGGGGTTTCCAATCTATCCAATAATTCATCCTCATCAATAACATGAGAATCTCTACTCTCATCGTATGATTCAAAGATCTTGTTTTCTTTAGCATATTCAGAGATGTTGAATAAATTAACCTTCAATTCTGGAATTTTGTTCAATGTGTTGGAGATAGTTGATTTACCACATCCTGGTGTACCAGTAATAATTATGTTTGGTCTGAATCTAATTTTCTTAGCTTCAGTTTCTTTGGTCTTGCTATCTAAGGCTTTTTCAACTGCATCAGATGATACTTTAGATTTTTCTTTTTTATCTTTAGAAATTTTATTTTCAGCCATTGTTGAAGTTTGTTAGATGACCTTATTGTTCTGTGTCTGGTTTATTATTGCAGTTTATGATATTTATAAAAAAAAAAAAAAAAAGGAGAAAACTTGACACCAAAAATCTAAACTCTGAAGGGAAAAATCAGAATATATTGAAAAAAATGGAAGGTAATAAAAGTATAGAAATCACGCTATTATGCTTTGTAAAAGCAATAAAACAATAAATAATAAGCTTTACTCGATAATTAATAACCATTATAAACCTTTTAAATTTAACATTTTATTGTTGTTTCCATGTTATGGAAAGAATAAATCTAAAATGTAAAAAATTCACGTGACAAATTCCCATCTAGTTGCTTTGTTTTTGGCAAAATGTACATTCATCAAAGAAAAATATGGTTTCGTGGTCTAGTAGGTTATGGCATCTGCTTAACACGCAGAACGTCCCCAGTTCGATCCTGGGCGAAATCACCATTCTTCTTTGTTAAATTTTGGTTTCGTGGTCTAGTAGGTTATGGCATCTGCTTAACACGCAGAACGTCCCCAGTTCGATCCTGGGCGAAATCATTGGTTAATATTTTTTTCAATTTTTGAAATTAAAAATATGGTTTTTAATTAAAGCAATGAATCATATTCTAATTTCTGTTTTTTTTTTTTTTTATTGAAAACAAGTTTTTAGCTAATATATAAAGCGTTCGTTTCATTATTTGGTTTTTTTCATATCAAATTACTTACCAGTACCGAAGAACTTGTGGTAGTCAGTTAAAACAAATCTATACTTAACATCACCATCACTTAATTTTTGAACACCTTCGTGGACACCTTCAGTACAGATAGGAATTTCTTCGATCCATGGCTTGATGTCATGTTCATCAGCTAGCTTCAATAATTCGTAGGCTTCGCCTTTGCTACCTAAGAAGGAGGCAGACATACCACAACCACTACGTAAGAATTGAACTGGGTAGATCTTTAAGAATTCGTTCTTTTCTGGAATACCAACAGAAACGAAGTGAGAGTAGATGTTCAAACTAGGTAGAATCTTGGCGAAATCCAAGCTGGTGGTGGAAGCAGCACAGTTCAAGATCAAGTCAAACTTTCTGTGGTACTTGGTCCAGTCTGTATTTTCATCAGAAGTGGCAATGAAGTCATCAGCACCCATCTTGATGGCGTCTTCCTTCTTGGAGTAACCTCTGGAAATGGCAGTGACTTCACAGCCCTTGGCCTTGGCTAACATAACAGCCAAGTGACCCAAACCACCAATACCAATAATGGCAACCTTTGGAGTTCTGTTTTCTTGTTCAGCTTGCTTAATACCTCTTATGATTGGAGAGAAGACAGTTAAACCAGCACATAATAATGGAGAAATGTACTTACTTTCCAACTTGATGTCATTTAACTTAAAGCACATGTTGGTGGTACAGGAAACGTGAGAGGCGTAACCACCTTGGGAAACATAACCATCTGGGTAAAAACCGTTGTATGTACCGATAACTTTTTTACAGTATTGTTGCTTGTCGTTGTTACATTGTTCACAATCTAAACAAGCATAAGTTTGAGCACCAACACCAACTCTGTCACCAATATTGAAGCCGTTTTCTAGAGCTAACGGAGAAGCATACTTAACAGTACCGACAACTTCATGACCAACAATTTGACCTTGCGGGGAGTATGAACCTTTCTTGTAGTTCATTTCACCGTGGTTCCATTCGTTTTTGATGGTGAATAAATCAGAACCACAAATACCATTGGTTTCAACTTCGATGTGGATGTAAGAGTCCTTTTCATCATCAAACTTCTTAGGAGCGAAGGAAATTAACTTTGGGTTGCTCCATTCCTTTGGATCAGAGACGGCAAAACCTTTGAATTCGTTTGGGTAGTCGACAGTAGTAGATTCGTTGCACATGTTGTTAGTTTATTCAATTTATTTTATTGGTTTGTCTTTAAAAAAATACTATTTTTTCTATTTTGTTCAAAGTCTGAAATAAAAAATGACCCTGTTTTTAAAAAAAATATATCTCTGTTTATATATTAGGAAAGTCAAATTACGTTATAGCTGTTATCCTTGAAAAAAAGAGATTTCTTTTTTTATTACGTTTAAAAATCTATCTACTTTTTCTTCGCTTAAGCGACGGAATTTATCTGGATAAAAAAAAGGCACAACCACCTTATGTGTTGAAAACGCCGAAGTGCCTTTCTGAAAGTAGCGATTGATAAGTAATCCTATTGATTGTTGATTTTATAATTGATGTACATCAAAACAGAGAATGAGCTACTTAATAAAGGATTTTTAACTCCTTTTATGGGTTTTTATACCCGCAAAGATTATTTTTCTTCCAGATGTAGTAACTAATAACAAAGAATAAGATATCGATCTCTTAAACTGAATGTAAATATCGTAAATTATTGCAGTTCCAATTTATAAAATATCTTCTTTTTCTTTTTTTTAATAATATTACCCTTTATATATACATTATTTACATAATGGCACTGTACAATAATTCAAACTCCTTTTTCTTCTTGCACCAGTTGATATAGTCCCAGAAATAATAAAAGCCTCTTTCACCTGAGTTGTCTGGAAACATAACAGGGTCTATTTCGGGTAACTTTGTAAGCCAAAGCTTCAAGGTCTTGTGATATCTCCAATTTCTAGCTCTTAATTGAAGGTATGATAACTCTTGTAGAACTGTACCTGGGTGTTTATAAAACAAATAAAATAGGGTTTCGTCGTTGTAAGACTCTACTAATTTGGTGCTTTCCTCAGATATGTCATTGAACTTATTGTCATTTACGCCGTTTTTGTATTTGTTTGTATATTTGACATTTATATTCTTGAATGACTTAGGAACAAAAAATCGTGGTTCAACATCATTGATTGATGTCTCTAGCCATGGTGACTGGAGAGTGTCTAGTTGATGTCTATTAGTTTTAAAGGATTCATCAGCAGCATTGCTATAGTTTTCAGTAAGACTGTTATTGGTACAAGAAATCTGGGCAGACAAGTCTATACCAATGGCGGAATCTTTTTTGTTGATTTTATTGCTTGAGTATTCTTTTAAAAGACCTGCTAAAGTATAGGCAGATGTGTCTTTGTTATCAGATGACATGTTAATAATTGGATTTGGGGTATTTGTGTGTGTACTATAATGATGAGAATCAAAATTATTAATAAAGGAAAATGGAAAGAAAATTTTTTTTATTTATTTTTTGGTGGGACAAGCAATTGAAAAAAATATATATATATATATTTTATAGAACTTACCCGCCTTGTTTCAATGTAAAAATAATATTTCCCAAAAGAGCTAATGCATACAGTTACCCTACCTTTATTCCAAAATACCCAATTGGGACATGTTTAGGTTTAGAAAATTTTTCTTTTATTTTTTTTTCTTTCTTTCTTGATTATTTTCCTGGGTCAAAAACTGTGAAATAAAAATTACTCAAAGAATGATTTTAGTGAAATTATTATAAAGAATATTATCAGTGCTTCTAGCCACCAAATACCAAAGGACTTTATCAAACTTTCATTGTTTGTTTTTTTAATTATACTGCTCTTATATCATTATAACACAATATGATTAGATCTAACTTGGCTAGAAAGCAGCATCTAATAACCAATGTCAATTCAAAGCAATTCTATGGTTTATTTGACAAATTCAAAAGTAACAAGGTTCCAGAAATAGATAATACCATGGACAATGCATTATTTGATACCACTAAAAACTTAAAGGACATCAAAAGCCACACTGACTCAGATGATGTTGATGTAATTAAGAAATTTGGTAGACCAGCATACAGCAAAATGAACAAGGCTGATGTTATTGAATTGAAGTTGAAAAGACACAAACCTGCTTTAAACAAAGAATTTGACTACAGCGACACAAAGAAGGGTTTAGAATCTTCCTTCCCTACCTTGGAAAATAGATTTATTCCTTGGAAGGACCTAATGCATACAAATGACTATGTCAATGCTGCTGTGAATCAAATCAAAACATTTGCTGTCTGTCCAGTTACCGGTGGTCCAATTGAGTACTTTGATCCTGTTTCTGGTTTGCCAACACACTCCTCTGAAGAAGCTTATTTAAAAGACACTGAATATACCGAATCCAACAAACCACAACTAATGAAGTTAGCTGTTGCTTATGAAAACGATTCCATCTCCAAGAGAGAATTCCCTGAATACGATTTCTCTGAAGAACAAGCATCCAACCAAGCTATTTCTTACTTGAATTGGGAAAGTTGGTTCTATACCAGAGAATTCAACTCCATGGAAACACAATTCCACATTGCTCAATCATCCAAGTATTTGACATACCCAGTAACTATTGCTTCTTTGTTAGCTAATAACTCTCCATACAAATTAACTAGTAAAGGTGGTCCACTTACCCATGAAGGTTTGAAGTCCTTGTCTGCCTTAAGATACTCCATATTCCCAAGACAAAGAGCTGATTTGGGATTCAAGGAAGATGATGTTGTTGAATTGCAAGACAGAGCCATCAGAATCTTCATTGTTGGTTCTAAGTTTGAATCATTGATGCCTATTTCTGTTTGGAAGCAATTGAACTACTGTATGCCAGATGTTAACATTGAAATTCACTTCATTGGTCCAGAAGCCTTATTTGACAACAAGACTAATGAATACATTTCTTATGAAGAAAACCACAAGGGTATCCAAGTCTCTCCTGAATTGAAGGTATTCTACCACACCAATCTATTCCATGTCAACCACCTACAAGGTGACTTCTTCCCATACGATCCATACTTGGATTCCTTCTACTTATTCCATCCTAACATGTCCACTGATCCTGAATCAACCAAGAGTTGGATGTATGAAACCATGAAGGGATTACTAGAAACCAAGTGTCCAATCTTCATGTCTGGTCATTCTTTGGATGGTTTCAGCAGTGATTGGGAATGTGTTATGGAAAAGTATGAAAACGAACTTGATGTTCTTTTGGAACCAACAGAAAACATCTTTGGCTCCACTAAATGGCAAATCAACCCATACATGCCAACATACGCTTTCCAAACCAATATGATCATTGGTGGTATCAGAGGTAAGAGATACCAAGCTATTCCTGTAGATGAATGATTTGGGGGTAAAAAAACAAAAAGGTAAATGGAATCAGTTTCATTTACATAAACTACTGTAAATAACGCTCATATATACTTTATTTTTTATTTAAAATATACATAAATAATATGTTTTATATCACAATGAGTATTTCATTATATGTACAGGAACTTGTGATCATCTTTTTTTTTTTTTTTAGTGTCTGTAGAACTCAATACCATTGGCCAACATATAGTTTTCTTTGGCTTCGGCATTGGCACGTTTTTGCTTCTTAAGGGCCTTCTTTTGAACAATCAAAATTTGATTAGCTTTTCTTCTCTTTTTATGCTTGTGTCTGTTCATCATACCTGTTTTCTTTCTCCATACACTATCAAGCTGAAGAGTGGTATCTTTGTTGGCTGGGGTAATGCCTAAGTCTATTAGTGATTTTTTGTTCTCATCTACTAGTTCCTTAACTAGCTTGTTATATGTGTCGTTGATTTCTGGTATTTTGGTATAAACTTCATCAAGAGGCTTATTGATCTTTGGAACTCCAACAAATAAAGTTCTCTTGGTTATGTTGGCTGATACGGTGGTTTTTCTCAAAAGTGGGTTTTGAGTAACAGATGATATGAATTTCAACATGTTGTGAGTGGTTATGGTTATTGGTCTTTATAGCATTAAAGAGATAAAATTCTGAACAAAAAAAAAATGAAAAAAGAAAAATTTTGGAGAAAAGAAAAAAAGACGAAAATTTTTTTATTTGAAAACTTGAAAATTTCATTAAACTTGCGTGAAACATCACGTGCGGGAATATCACTAGATTTTTTGTTTTCAAAAAGAGAGTCTATATAAAAACACATCACTGTAGATTGGCTTGGGATTGGTACATTTCTAGAACTTGTTCAGAAGATGTAGCCATTGAGTAGTCCTTATCATCTCTTATTCTTATCATTCTTGGAAATCTTAAGGATATACCTCTGTTGTTACCTGTCAAATCAATGGCAGATTTGTAAACAGGTGATAAGGACAAATCAGCACATAATACTTCTAAGATTAACTTTGGTTGGGAGAACCAAATATCAGGCTTGGTTTGTGGATCATAAATGTAATTTGAAGGGGGCATATCGGTTTCATATTCTTTAAGAGTTTTGTGAAGCAGCTCTAGATGTTCATCTGTAAACCCAGTACCGATTTTACAGCATGTTTCTATTTCATCATTGTCTGGATTATATGATCCAAGCAGGAATCCACCGTAAAACCCTGTTCTTTTACCTTTACCAAAGTATGCACCCATGATCACAAGATCCAAGGAATCACCAACACCTTGCAAGTAATCTTTTTTCAATTTCATCCAGAATTTTGATCTTGAAGCTGGTTGGTAGAAGGACTTTCTTCCTGAAAGGGCCTTGACCATTAACCCTTCACATTTGTCTTGAACAGATTGATCCAAGAATGCACTTATTTCAGCCTCATCATCACTGATCAAGTTGTTTGCAAATTGCAGTTCCCCTTTGATTGATTCAAAGACGTCCATATAAATACGTCTTCTTTCTTCAAGAGTCTCTTCTAGCAATGATTTTCCATTCAAAGAAAGAATATCAAACACAAAAATACAAACTTTAACCTTGATATCTTCAATCTCCACATTCTTTCTCTTTCTGGTGGTTAAAATTTGGAAAGGCAAGATCTTATCTTCAGCAACATCATAGGCAACGATTTCACCATCAATAATCAAACTTTTAACTTGTTCTTTATTTTTGTAAAACTTGGAGAAGTCAACTAGTTCCGGGTACTTTCCAGTCATATCTTCAGAGTTTCTTGAGAATATCTTAATTGAACCATCATCCAGTTGATGAAATTGAATTCTTTCACCATCATACTTGTATTCACAAATAAACTTGTCTTTTTCTCCCGTCTTGGCATCATCGAATTCAGCCAATGCATCTATAGCAGATTTACATGGCTTAGCAAGCATTGGCTTCAAAGGAATACCAGGTTGTAAAGTCAACTTCCATTCAAGATCTTTTAAACCAATTTCCAAAAACTTGTCAATGATTATGGCATAGTTTGGAACTTGTGAGTATACCTTTCTTAAGATTCTATCAGCTTCAAGACCATCCAGACCTTCTGATAAGTCTCTGGCTTGGTCGTATTTCAACATGCTTCTGGACATTGCTACACATATGGTTTGGTTTGATGATCCAATTCTCAATTTTCCCTCTAGGAATCTTACAAAAAACTTACATTCAACTGGAGTCATTCTGGACAAAAGAGGTCTAATCTTGGCGATTTTTTCTTTGTGGGTGCTGATTTTTGCTATTTCATTGAGTGCCTTCCAAGCTTCATCAATGGATATTTTTACATCATCATTCTTGCTTTTGAATGCAAATACGGTCTTCATTTCTCCTCTCAATTTGTAAGTAAGCTGACCAAGATCACCAACTTCTTTAAGTTTTGTCTTTAAGTTGACAATTTTGTATCCAAAGGTTTCTTGTAAAATCTTCATGATAAGATGCTCACCAAACCCAAGTTCTAAGTCTTGGATGTACTCAGGCCCCAATTGATTCAGTAAAAAGTTTGTTACAACGTGTAGTTGAGAAGTATCCTTTTGAAAAATGTTGTCGAAGAATTGCTCCAGTTGGTCCAATTTGGCTAATCTTGATGGTGTTGTTTCCAATAACTCACATACTTCAGCTAAATCTTGAAATTGAATTTTGATATCATAAGTTTGGACAGGCAATATTGTGGATTCACTTTCATTTTCAGCTTTTAATTTTTTCAGAGGTGGGATAGGATTTGTTTTTATAATTGATGAATCATTGGTTGTTTTTTCTTCAGCAGGAGCTGCTCTTTTTTTAGAAAAAAAGTCTAGAGTTCTTTGTTTGTTCATGTGTTTAAAATATCTCTAAAATTTAGTTTCTATTGGTATATTTGTTAATGTGTATTATTCTAGTTTTTAAAAAAAGAAGTGAAGATACACGTTAAAATTTGAAATATGTCTTTTTTTTTTCGTGTATCATTTTTTAAGAAGGAACCATGGGAAAAAATCTTCTTTGATAATTTTTTTGAGTGGATATCACGTGTAAAAATAGTTTATCGGATATATATATTTGTTTGGTAGCGTTATTTAAGTCCGATATATACTTTATAATATTTTTTTTTTTTCTTACAACAAAATTAATTAGCGCCACATTTTCTTCTTTATCAGATTTTTTTAAAAAAGCCTTCTAAAAAAAACACACACATCAAGTAAAACCCCTTATAACACACCCTTCAAAATCTAAGACTGCTGTTATCTAATAATTCAATAAAGTTATTACATACCAAAAAATAATAATAACCAAGCAACCTAATAACATACAACAATGCTTAGAGCTGCTAAAAACAAAGTCAATGGATATACTCCAGCACAAGTTCTTGTTAGAGAATGTACAAGAAACAACGAAACACAAGATGTTCCTATCATGCAACTTAGAGAACTTGTTGAGTACTCATACAGTCCAACAGAAATTGTTCCTATGTTTGATATGCTTGACAAGAGACTAAATGACAAAGGTAAATACTGGAAGCATATTCTAAAGGCCTTGATTGTATTGGAATACCTAGTCATAAATGGTTCTCAAATGTGTGTTACTTGGTGTCAAGAAAACATCTATTTAATAAAGACCTTGAGAGAATTCATGTGGAGACATCCTGTTACAGATGTTGATTACGGTGACAAGATCAGATTGAAGGCTAAAGAACTAACTTCATTGCTTCTAGATGAAGCTAGATTAAGAAGAGAAAGAGAGATGGCTGAAGGTAATAGAAAGAGAAACAACAACAGCAGTAGAAGGCCACCAAATAACTTTGATAATGATCTACAAAAGGCCATGGATGAGTCTATGAGAACTGCTAGAGAAGAAGAAGAAAAGCGTAGAAACATGCAACAAGACTCTGAAGATATGAAGATTGCCTTAGAATTGTCCAAAGAAGAAGAAGAAATAAGAAGGTTGAAAGAATTACAAAGATTACAACAATTGCAATTGCAGCAACAACAACAAATGCAAATGCAACAGCAGAATATGATGTATGATATCAACGGTAACCCTATTTCTCCTGAGGAGTATCAACAGTTCTTGCAACAACAGCAACAACTTCAATATCAACAGTACTTGGAACAATTACAACAACAGCAACAAATGCTACTACAACAGCAACAATATGAGATGCAACAGCAACAATATGAGATGCAACAACAACAAATGAGAGCACAAGAAGAAGCCAACAAACAAAACATCTTGCAGCAATACTCCACTGGTAATCCATTCAAGCAAGAACCACAACAACCTAAGCAAGAATATGTTCCTGAACCAGAGCCTATTCCTGAACCTCAACAACCAATGAAGAGAACCAGAACAGGTGATGCAGCAATTTCCGCCAAGTACTCTGAACTAAACAGTATGTTGATGAACGGTACTGGTATAGATACCTTTGGTAATACTGGTGCTTCAAGAATCCCAGCTCATCATACCAAGACAGGAACCTTTATAAACTCACAAGGTACAGGTTACTATCAACAAAGTGCGCCTGACAACAAACCAGTTGGAAGCAATCCTACAGGAAATCCGTTCTTAAAGGACCAATACACTGGATTTTACGGTAGTGTAAAAGAACAAAAAACAGGATTTGGATTTGGAAATGCGCCATCCATGAACACTAGCCAAGGCAGAAACGAACACAGCTTGATCGATCTGTAAATAGATCGTGTATTGTAGTATATACCTTTTATATTTTTTCAACACCACAATCTTGTGAAAAATTTTTAAAAAAATAAAAATAAAAAAAAAGTGCCGTTCATTTTACACTAATTCTTATCTATATTTTTTAGATTATCGCTGCAATCTATATTTTTTGATTGTACTTTTTTTTTTTTTTGGTGGCGTAAATTTTTTTGTTTTGGGAACACGTTAATTGTTGAGGGATTTAAGGTTCAAACAATTGTATTTGAATTTTGTTTTATATTCTTTTTTAAACAACTTACACCAATAAACCCCCAATACAAACATGTTGTCTCCTAAAGAAATCATCGCTGCTCAACAAGAAAACATCATCAAAGCCTCTGAAATCTTAAACCAAAAGATTACAAACCACTTCTCACCAATAACCACATTCGAACCAAAGATCTTAGTCATTTGTGGTTCTGGGTTGGGTAACTTGACTGATAAATTAAAAGCCAAGTCACACTTGATTATTCCATACTCTGAATTGCCGGGTTTCCAACAATCAACTGTTCAAGGACACTCTGGTGAATTGTGGGCTGGTCACTTGAAAGATACCCCTGTTTTGATCATGAAGGGTAGATTACATGCTTATGAAGGTTACGACATAAGAGATACTGTGTACCCAATCAGATTATTGAACACCTACTCCAACAAGTTCTGTAATGGAAGCTTGAAGAGCTTGTTAGTCACCAATGCTGCTGGTGGTTTGAATCTTGACTACAATATGGGTGATATCATGTTGATTTATGACCACATAAACTTCCCTGGTTTAGCTGGTAAACACCCATTGGTTGGTCCTAACTGGGACGAAGATGGTGATAGATTCTTAGCTGTTTCAGATGCTTATGACTTAGCTGCTAGAAAGGTCTTCTTGCAAAAATACACTGAATTACAAAAAGAAAAGAAAATCTCAGCTACTAGAACTCTTCATGAAGGTACTTACTCCTTTGTCAGTGGTCCTACCTTTGAAAGTAGAACTGAAGCCAGATTCTTGCAAAAAATCGGTAGTGATGCTGTTGGTATGTCTACAGTTCCTGAAGTTACTGTTGCTAGACATTGTGGTTGGAAAGTCTTGGCTTTGTCTGTTATTACCAACAACGTTGTCTTAGACTTGCCTCAAAAGGCCAGTGACATTGCCAATGGTGAAAAGGAAATCAGCCTTGAAGAAGGTAAAGCTGACCATGAAGAAGTTCTTCAAATTGGTTTAGCTGCTGCCAAAGACCTTGAAATCATTGTTGAAGACATTGCAGCTTTCTTATAAAACTAAAAAAAAAAATACACATAGATCTATTCTTCTTTATATATATTGTTGATTATTTCTTTTATTCATTAACTTCTCCAGCACTTTCCCATTTGCCTTGTAAGTTTTCTCTCCACAAGGTTATTCTGTTGTCACCACCACTCAAGGCTAGGACATCACCTGAAAGTGACCAAGAGGCTCTCCATAGAACATCATCAAATTTATTTTCATTCAAAACGGTTTGTTTCCATTCATTATCTTTAGATTCTTGGTCCTTGGTCCAAATAATACACTGGCTATCTTGGCCAACTGATGCTATGTATGATCTGTTCAAAACACTAGGAGACCAGGCAACATCTCTGACCCAGTCGGAGTGTGCTTTTAATGTATGTTCAACAACAAACTTCTTGGCATCAGTTGGATCAGACTTCCAGATTTTGACCAAGTTGTCGCATCCACCTGTAACAAATCTCTTTTCGTTATTGTTTCCACCATTGAATGTGATTGGAGCCCAACAAGCAGCATTGACACCAATTTGGTGGGCATCAATGATTATAGGTTCATTAACAACACCGTTGTCTTTGAATTCAAAAATAGAACATGATCCATCTGATGATCCACAAAGCAACAATGGACCGTATTCATGTGGAGCCCATTGAACAGAGTTGACAGAGGCTGTGTGGCATTTCAAAACAGATATCAACTCAAACTTCTTGTATGCGTTTTCCTTCCAAATACATACTTTACCGTCATACCCACAAGAAGCTAAACAAGTACCAAACTTAGGGTGGGCCCAGTCAACTTGCCAAACTGGTCCTGTGTGTTCAGATAGAGTATCTAGCAATTGGTATCCTGGGTTGGTACCAGTAGCTTCGTCACCTGATTGAGAAACTTCAAATACTTTTATGGTTTTGTCACTTGAACAGGTGGCTAATCTCTTGCCGTAGTAATCTAGAACAGCATCATGGATAGTATCAGCATGAGCATTGGTGATGGTGACTTGAGCTTCACCCTTTTTGGTGTTTGATTGATCAGCATAAGGCTCTTGACCGTTTTTAATAGCAGTAGACATTACTAGATGTATATATTATTGTTTATTTTGGGTGTTTGATCTGTTTTTGTTAACTAATTCAAAGAGGTGTTAGAATGTGATAATTGTTATTTTTATATTTATGTTTTTTTTCCCCCGCCCCTTTTTGCTACGTGGTGTGCTTTGTGTGAAGTTAAACAAAAAAAAAAATTTTTTTTTCCCACACGAAGAAGACAACGTGTTAGTAAAAGCACCAAAAACACGTGATTGGAAGTCACATTATACCAAATATATATCTCACAAGTGGACTTCTCCTTCAATCACTTGTCCTCCCATAACCAAAACACCGTTTATTTCAATTGTCCAATTGAAT
Organism: Hanseniaspora nectarophila; assembly: GCA_030573495.1. Classification (NCBI taxonomy): domain Eukaryota; kingdom Fungi; phylum Ascomycota; class Saccharomycetes; order Saccharomycodales; family Saccharomycodaceae; genus Hanseniaspora; species Hanseniaspora nectarophila. The sequence continues at coordinate 17,043 of JAJMDJ010000226.1, forward strand.
GTTCTTGCTAGGTATCTCAAGATTGAAGGCAAGAAATACCCTAAAGCACCAACAACAATTGACATCAAAATACTGCTCAATAATTCGTTTTCGTTGTAAAAGTTCTTCATTGACATCATGATGTTCATATGATTTATCTTGTAAGAGTCCAAACTTGACAGCTTACCGTTTATCTTATATGTGAAGTCTAATACCATATGCAAAACCTTGTCTGCTATCATGGAAAGACCTATATGATCTATAATCTTTTTAAACTTCAATTTCCAAAGCAATATATTGATACTGACTTCTAGTCCATCAATACTCGTGTGGGAGTTCTGGAAAAATTGTATTGATTGCACATCAAATGCCTTTCTATAGTAATCCGCAGCAATATCATAATCTTGATCCACTCCGTATCCATATTCATAGATCTTGGCAATGTTGTAGAAACTATAAAAAGTTCCATCCGCTTCTGCTATCAAGTTATTCAATGAAAGCATTTCTGAGTACATCTCATATTTCTCCAGTATCTCAGACAAACGCAATCCTTGATTTAAGTCTCCAAAGTTATATGATTTCATGTACTTTGATATTCCTACATTCACTCTTGCTGGTGACAAGTCTTTGAAATCATTGATTATTTTGATTGGTGGAATCAATTCATTGGCTAGATTATCAATAGCTGAGACAAACCCCATAGATGCCAATTGTGCCATAGCAAACAAATTCAATTCTTGGTCATTCTTCAATTGATAATTCATCACATTAACAAAGTTTTGCTTAAAAATATCAATGTTGCATTTCAGTTGCATTTTGTTTAACAGACCTCTCATCTTAGAAGAAGCCGCAGCTTGATTAGGTGTTTGTGACTTTGTTGAAACCATAAATCCTAGCCTAATACTTTCATATATCAATGGTATGGATGATTTTCCAGATTGTAATACCCTGTGAAGATCAACATTTGTTCTTACAGCTTCATCAAAACGTGCACCTGTGTACATTTCTTCAATTCCACCTTGCAATGAATATACAGTCACTGCTGAACGACTGTATCCTTCAGGAACATATTTAACTAAACAATCGTTAAAGACCTCAGGAATATCCAGATCTGGTCTAACATACCCTAAGAATTTAAAAGCTTCCCATGATGCACTGCTTTTAGCTGATTCTCTATGTGCCTTCTTGTATAGTGAAAATACTAAATCAAGTATATCCAAATCATGTTTATCATAAATACCATGCTCCTTGTATACGTTGGCAAAAATGATTATAATCTCCTTTAAATAAAGTCTGGATACTTTTGACAAACTCCGCTCAACCTCTTTTTGATTTTCAATATAGTATAATACCATCTTCTTGGAAAGTTCAAAAACATATTTATAATCTTTGACAGAGGAAAACATATTGTCATTAAAGGAGTTGACTAAATCAGAGTAGCAAAACTTTACGACTTCATCAGTAATGTATTCAACTTTATCCAGTAAGTAAAAGTCCATAATGTCTTGTTTTTCAGAACCAAAAAACATATTCAAGTTGAACTTGGTACCAACATCTTGGGATTTTTTGTTTCCTGTGACTCTCATCTTATGAAGGTTTTTTAATACAACCATTGTATTGATTAGATCATTGTCAGCTAAAAATTCATTGGTGTTGACATTGGCCAATGATATCCTTGAGTCTTGTTTTATGAGTTTTTGTTCACTGCCCTGTTCAACATACTCCAGGTGTTTGTAATCAGGATCATGCAAAAAGCTGTAATAATTGTGATTCCAAACATTTCTTGTATTATCATTCATAGACCATGGGAATCTTGATGTTTTTTCAGCATCCTTGATTTCCTTTTTGATAACGCTGTATTGTAGAATATTGGCCTTGGTTACGTCTTTATCTACATCTTCACCAACAAAGTGTTTGTGTGCCATTACTAGTTGACAATTTGAATCTCCTTGTTCAGCACATTGCTTGAAGTACATCAAACTCTTCAAGTTTCTTTCAAATTTGTCATATTCAGTTGATGGGTGATCAAAGAATATGTCATAGTTTTCATACAATACACCTAACAGGAATAAACTTTCAGGAACTTTATTCTCAACATCTTCCAAAAGCCTTAATGCTATAAATTTATCTCCAGTTGTTGAGTTCACCTTGTTCAAAAAGTAAACTGCATCGTTGTATATACATCTTTCTTGGGATTCCTCACAACGAGGTTTATCCTCGATGTATGTAGCTTCTGCATCATTACTTCCGCTTTGTGCACGCAACAACTTTCTGATATATTTATCGTCATAGCTTTGGTATATGTTGGAGAAGTCGTTCAAATCAAATGTTCCTCTGTCAATAGGCATTTTGTATTCTGGGTAATCTATTACTAAGGACCTCATTAGTGTTTTATCTATTGATTTAAATGGTGTAGTTGGGAATCCCAATACTTTTGTCTCCACATATTCAAAAATATTGTCAATATGTTTTTTGTTTCCCTTTCTTGTTTTAGAATCATCTTTTTGAGGTGATGAATTCACTAAGGATAAAATGCTTATAAGATAAAGAAGAAAAGACCACGTAATGTATTTCATTCTCAATGAGTTATTTACAAGTTATGTTTATTATTTAATAGAATAATAGATGTATATATTTGTTGTCTATTTATGTGACAAATTGTTTACAATGGTGTTTCTGTTTGGTGTCTGTATATACACTCTTTTTATAATACTGATTAACTTATTTTTTATTATATTTTTTTACACGTAGGTGGCTTTATGTTTTATTTTTTTTTTGTTGGTTATGCTAACAAATATACACGGCTAATAATAATCCTTCAATAAAAAAAAATACTTATTTCATATCATTTGATCTTTTATCAGAATAGTTTATATATTGCTATTATGCATTACTTAATTATTATTTTCTATAGATATTAAATATTCTTCAATCAATGGTCACCAGTTCTTGTTTGATATACTGGCTTAGCTAATTACATTTGGCTTATGCACAATTAACAGAAGAACTTGTAAACTCTGTAGTATGCAGGTTTGCTAGCCAAATAAGCTCTTTCCTCAGCAACTTCAGCCTTTAATGCTTCAATATCAGTGACTCTTCTTCCGGTTACAATATCTACATCCTTAGAAGGATAGAATAGTTTCCAATTCTTGGTGAATAATTTATGTCCCAAATACATCATGATGAAAACTGGTGCAGATAAATAATTTTGGAAGAAACTTTCAGCATTTGGAGAAGATCCATAAGGCCATAAAGATGTCCAGAAATCTAAAACAATGATAATTGCAATCATACCACAAGAGTAATAAGACCCCCATAAACCAGTTGGAGCGCTGAACCATAGCTCATCAGTGGTTCTATTTTGAGCTCTTAAGGCATGTCTAAATCTAATATGGGCTAAAGAAATACCACCCCAGGTGAACAAAGCAGATAAACCAGTCAAAGATAACAACCAAGTGAATACTTCACTTTGTTTGTCAGATGCAGCAATGAATGAGAATATACCGAATCCTAATAAGACTAATAAAGCCATCAATGGTCTACCCTTCTTGTCAATGTAATCTAGTTTGGTCCACTTTGGAATTTGACCACTTTCACACATAGAAACCATGATTCTTGAGGCACCGTAGATGGAGGAGTTACCAACAGATAAGACGGAAATACAAATAACAACATTGAATAAGGATGTTAATCCGTTGATACCGTGGTTTTCCATGGCAATGACGAATGGGGAAGAAGCAGCATCGACATAAGAGTTACCAATTAATCTTGGGTCCTTGTGTGATACTAATAAACCAACAAAGGTCAATGATAGGATATAGAACAATAAAATTCTCCAAAAGACTTGCTTGGCAGCTTGAGGAATGGCCTTTCTTGGGTTGGCAGTTTCAGCAGCAGCCATACCAGTCATTTCAACACCGGCATAAGCAAATGCAGCAGAAACAAAGACAGAAATGATGGTCTTAAATCTTTGACTACCGTTCTTACCAACAAATGCACCATAAGGAGACTTCCACATGGTACCACCAACATACTTCTTATCTGGACCACCACCACAAACTAGGACAATACCTAGGATGATAAAACCGATAATTGTGACAACTTTGACGGCTGAAAAGACAATTTCGGCTTCACCGTAACCTTTAACACCGAATAAATTGATGATGATTAAAACGACTAAGAATAAGGCAACAAAGGCATCTCTGTATCTTTTAGGAGTGTTCCAGTAATCGATTGTAATGGAGGCAGATACTAATTCCAAAGGTAAAGAAATGGAACAACCAAAGACATAATTCCAATTGGCAGCAAAACCAAAGGATTCATCAATAAACCTATTAGCATATGTGGTGAAACTACCAGAAACAGGGAATTCAACAGCCAATTCACCTAAACCACAAACAACACATAAGATGAAAGTAGCAGAGATAAAGTAACCGATCAAAACACCAGCTGGACCAGCAGTACTCAAAGAAGAACCAGAACCAACAAAAAGACCAGTACCAATGGCACCACCAATGGCAATCATTTGCAAGTGTCTGTTTTTAAGTTTTCTCTTTAAAGGAGTTCTGGCAGTTTTGATAGCAATCTTTTCAGCAACTGTTAAGGTAGGATCAATTTCTTCTAATTCAATTCTTTGGAAGGAATCAAAGAAGTTTTGTACACGGGTTCTATCTTCAGAAGGAGCCCATTCTATTTGAGACTTGACTTTTTCTATCTTGTGTTCAGACATTTCAGAACTAGGAACATGAGTAAACCCAGCTTCTAGCTCGGTTGCTTTATCAGCAGAAGAAGAAGACATCTTGTGTAAGGATGAAGTAGTTGTTTTGGTCTACAAACTGTTGTTTCTTTTTATTTAATTAGCTAAGAAATAAGTGTTGTAAGTCTTACCTAAAAGATTTTTAAATATTTTTATTTCAAAAAACAACAGATGAGGCACAACATTAATTTTTTTAAAAAATTAAAATATTTCCCAAGCGATGGATATCTATAAAAAATTATTATAGGAGAAATGACTGACATTCCTTAGTTATTTTTTGTCTGCATCTCTTTGTCGCTAAAAAAAACTGTGGGGATTTTTGAGATTCGCCTAACAAATTTACTAGGCAAGAACAATCAAAACTGTGGACTTTTCCTATTAAGGAAATCGTTCCTTAAGCAAAAAAAAAAAAAAGAAACTATTGTGATTATTTCTTCAACGTTAGGAATGCGAAAATATACCTGTCAAAAAAAAAAGTGGGTGTACAGTCTTCAAGTAATATGACTGGATATAGGTTAGCACATCACAGTAATACGGTATGACAATATTACTATATTTAGAAAAAGTAATGTATTACTGAGGTAATGATATTGATTTTGTTGTAATAAATGTGTATAATCATAAATAATGTGCTATTAAACGCTACAAAGTTATTCTTCATAACATTACAAAATAACTATTGTTCTTGCTGAGATAGATTATTCTGAACAAACAATATGATTAATTCGGTCTGTCTTTTACTGTTGACTAAAAAAAGCGTTAGCTTTTTAAACTTTATAGATGTGTCAAAGAACATTCCAATTTCGTAATTTGTTTTGGCTTCTAAAAAAAAAAATTATTAATTAATTAAAAACTACACCACAGTTTTATACCTACACGTGATTATTCCCACAAGCACAACATAAAAACAATTCAACCTTACAATATTAATGTTAACAATATTAAGAACTTATATAATAAATAAATATCGTTGAATATTATCAGCAAACCAGCTGCTTTGTATTAAACCTATTAAATATTTTTATTTTATTTTTAGCAATCTAACAAACTCTGTAGTAAACTCTTGAGAAGAAGTTCTTTTCAGCGATTTCAGCTTTTTCTTGGGCGATATCAGCCTTCAATTGTTCAATGTCAGTGTCTCTTCTACCAGTATCAACATCAACTTCAGTTGGTGGAATGAAAATCTTCCAGTTTCTTCTGTAAATCTTGTGACCAAAGTACATGACTAAGAAGATTGGAGCAGATAAGTATGATTCAAAGAAGTCTTCGGCATTTGGAGCAGACTTATATGGCCACATGGAGGTCCAGAAGGACATGATAATGACAACAGCAATAATACCACAGGAGTAGTAAGAACCCCATAACCCGGTTGGAGAAACAAAGCATAATTCATCAGTACCTCTACCTTGGGACTTTAGGGCGGCTCTGAATCTGATATGAGATAAAGAGATACCGAACCATGTGAATAAGGCAGATAGACCAGATAGAGCTAATAACCAAGTGAAGACTAAACCTTCCTTTGGAGAAGCAGCAACAAAGGCAATGGCACCAAAGACAGCCATAACACCTAAGGCAACCAAAGGTCTACCTCTTCTGTCAATGTAATCTAAGTTGAAAATCTTTGGCATGTGACCCATTTCAGTCATGGCAACCATGATTCTGGAAGCACCGAAGATATCAGCATTACCAACAGATAAAACAGCAACACAAATAACAACATTAACAACAGATGGTAATCCCTTAATACCGTGGGAAACGATAGCAATAACGAATGGAGAAGCAGCGGCATCGGCATGAGAAGTACCAATTAATCTTGGGTCCTTGTGAGAAACCAATAAACCAACTAAGGTCAAGGCAACAATGTAGAATATGGCAATTCTCCAGAAGACTTGCTTAGCAGCCTTAGGAATAGATTTTCTTGGGTTTGCGGTTTCAGCAGCAGCCAAACCAGTCATTTCAACACCAGAGTAGGCAAATGCAGCAGAGACAAAGACAGAAATAATAGTCTTGAACTTTTGAGCACCTGTTTCACCAACAAAGGCACCGTGTGGAGACTTCCACATAGTACCACCGATGTATTTACCATGAGGACCACCACCGCAAACTAAGATTATACCTAAGATAATGAAACCCATAACACATGTGACTTTGATAGTTGAGAATAAGAATTCAGCTTCACCATAACCTTTAACACCGAACAAGTTGATACCCATGATGACAAGGTAGAATAAAGCAACAAAAGCATCTCTGTATTTTTTAGGTGTTCCCCAGTAATTAACAGTAATAGAAGCAGAAACCATTTCTAAAGGTAGGGTACAAACACAACCTAACAAGTAGTTCCAGTTAGCAGCAAAACCAAAAGATTCGTCAATGAATCTTGTGGCAAAGGTTGTGAAACCACCAGAGACAGGGAATTCAACAGCCAATTCACCTAAACCACAAACAACACATAAGATGAAAGTAGCAGAGATAAAGTAACCGATCAAAACACCGGCTGGACCGGAATGTCTTAAAGAGGAACCGGAACCAACAAAAAGACCAGTACCAATGGCACCACCAATGGCAATCATTTGCAAGTGTCTATTTTTTAATCTTCTCTTTAAAGGAGATCTAGCGGTTTTGATGGCAATCTTTTCAGCAACAGACAAGTTAGGATCGATCTCTTCAACATCAACTCTTTTGAAGGAATCCTTGAAGTTTTGCCATGAGCTTTGATCTTCAGAAGGTTTCCATTCAATTTGAGATCTGACGTTTTCTATTCTTGCAGACATGACATCTGAAGACAAAATAGGATGAACTTTTGTTTCATAAGAAACTTCTTTTTTTTCTTCTATATCGGACATTGTATAATTAGTTTGAAGAAATGATAATAACTAGTTATTATTATTTAAATTTGGTTTTTTTATTTACTTTTTTCTTTCTTATTAATAAAATTGAATGTTTATGATTATGGAACTTTCCAGAAACACAACATGGCTTTATATGTGATCCAGAAATTCAACAAATAAATATTAATCGTGTGAATTTTTAAAAAATAATAATATTTTCCAATCATTAAAATCAATAACTGGTGAATTTGTCATGATAGATAAGAAACATCAACTGATTTGTTTGTAATCTGCATGACAGTTATTTTTTTATTTTTTTTTTTAATCACATAATAAGATTGTTATCGGAATGTCGAATTTTTTTCTAATCTCAACAGCGGAAAAATACAACCGATTCTGTTATCAGTACGCTGAAAAAAGGGCAACTCTTAAAATTGAAAAAAAGCTTTGTTATTGCTTCGCTTAATCTGACAGCATAATTTTTTTTTTAATCATTTGGAAAAATATAATTCAACGATTAGAGTAGATAACATATTAGAATATTGCCTTCAAGGCATTAGTTTTCAGAATTATCTTTTAGGCAAACTACGCAATCATGTCTAGTTGAGAAATGATGTAATAGTATCTTTCAGATTATTGTTTATCTTCAGCCGGAAAATAAAACCGAATTTCAATTTATTTATTTTTTGTTCAGACTTGTTGAATCATTAAATTTGATATTTACAACAGTATCTCGTTTACCGAATGATAATTATTTTAGTCTTATCGGTACAAAAAATATTACTCTTTGATAATATTTTTAAAAAGTGCCTTCACTTTTTTATTTATCGATAACAAACATAAACCACATGTAACCAATTCTTCAAAACTTAAATTCTTGTATTAATCAAGACTAGCCACTTTGTCTATCAACAAAATTAAATACTGAATTTTTTAAAGCAGCACCATTGCCATTTTATTTGGGCTGATGCATTTATACTTCTTTTTTTCGGTTTTAAAATAATTAAAGAAATATAATAAAGTGAAGAAAATGCTGCAGTTACATGTTCCTTCATACAAAAATAGTAAAATAATACAATATTGCAAAAATTAACTGCTTTCAGGCTTTTATGTATGTCATATTTCTTTAAAGGTCTCCTATATATATATAAATTTTCCGTCACATAAATTAGTTGACGTAGATTATAAAAATAACCTGTATGTGATAGCGATTATTTACTTGCTTATCAATCCGGATAAAGCTTATCGGAGTACGTTTTTTATGAAACACATGTCAGTATTGTTACACCATAGAGCAATGATTCAGTCTCATAAAACATTAAAAAAAATACTGTGTAAATTCGATGCTTATCAGTGAAAATATATAAATACCTGAGGAAGAATTGTAGAGGAAAAATACCCCCTTTAGAAAACATGAAATTTTTTAAAAAATTAAAAATAGATTTGTAATCGCAATTTTACTTTGTTTTCAATTTCAACATTTTTTTATTGAACATCTTTCTATTTTCTTTTCTTTTTTTCTTAATTTTGGTTCTTTGGAGGAACAAATACATTGTTGGTGACCGAACTGTTAATCTTTGAGTATCCATCATCAACAAGTTGATCCTTGGAGTTCAAATAAGTCTTGGTTTCCTCAATTCTGGTTTCAAATGGCTTTGGAATGCTTTGCAAGATCTCTTCGTTGTAAACATACAAATCATCCTCAATCTTGTTTGGAATTGGTTTGATTTCAGTGTTCAAAACTTGTTCGATCTTGAACAAATTGAATCTGTCTTCCCAGTTGACCAAGTTAATGGCCAAACCCAGGTGACCGAATCTACCAGATCTACCAATTCTGTGCAAGTAAGTTTCAGCAGACTTTGGGAAGTCGAAGTTGATAACAACATTAACAGTAGAAATATCAATACCTCTGGTCAATAAATCAGTACAAACCAAAGTTCTGATTTCACCTTTTCTGAAGTTGTGGAAGACTCTGTTTCTTTCTTCAACTGGCATTTTGGAGTGGGAGTAGAAACAAGATACACCTAATTCTAAAATCTTCTTTGTTAGCAATTCAACTCTTGAAATAGAGTTACAGAAGATGATACATTGATTAATGTTCAACTTAGAGAATAAAGTATTCAAACAGTGTAGCTTTTGTTTTTCTTCAACAAAGCAGTAGAATTGAGTGATACCCTTTAAGGTCAATTCTTCGCTCCCTTCCATTAAATTAACTTCTTTCAAATTATCAGCCATGTACTTGTCAATAAAGGACTTAACACTCTTTGGGAAAGTTGCTGAGAACAAACAAATTTGGGTATTTTTCAGGTTCATCAAAAGCAACAAGTTTTCTAAGACTGGTCTAAAATCACTGTTCAACATCTTATCGGCTTCATCAACCATGAACATGGAACAGTTGGATAGATCAAGAACACCTCTTTGAGTTAAATCCAATAATCTCCCAGGAGTACCAACAACAATGTTGATTTCCATAGACTTCAATCTGTATATGTCATCTCTCAATGAGTTACCACCGCATGACAACATAACACCAATGGATTGCATGTGCTTTGATAAGGTTCTGATAACTTGGACAGTTTGCATGGCTAGTTCTCTTGTTGGCACAAGAACCAATGCATTGACGGCTCCTTTAAGGCTCTTATTTTCTTTATGTAGTTTATAGATGTTTTCCAATAGTGGGATAACAAAGGCTGCAGTTTTACCAGTACCATTTTTGGATCTGGCTATGCAATGGTAATGCTCAATAATGGCAGGAATGGATTGTTGTTGAATAGGAGATGCTTTTTCAAAACCAGCTTCGTATATGGACATTAAAAGTTCTCTGTTCAAAGGAAATTGATCAAATTCTTGTCTTTCAACTCCGTTTATATCTTCGGTTTGTACTCTGACATCTTTTTTAGGGATATTTATTTCATTTTTCCATTCGGAATTATTTTGTTGGCTCATTGTGTATTATATTCTTGGGGAGTTTTTATTTATATGATTAACTTATATGTTCAGGTTCTTATTTTTTGTGTGTATGAACTTATCTTCTATGATTGATTTTTTTTTTAAGAAAGATATTTATTATATATTATTAATTATAGATCTATAATGAGATAATAAATTGATAGCAAAAGAAAAATGGTATAAATTAATTATATGATGTGTTTTTTTGGTGTTTTTTTCTATTGATTTAATGCCATAAAAACTTAAATGTTAAATAAGACTAAACCACCAAGATGTTTTAAGATATTTACAAAAAAAAAAAAAAAAAGAATGGAGAATTGGGGGGAAATGAAGTTTATAAAAATTTTCATTTCATTTTGGGTATAAATGATTATGTGTGTGTCCTAAAAAGGTAAATGATTTTTTTGTATACCTTTTTGTATCATAGCAGGGTAAATATGTAAATTTTTTCTTGTTAAACAACGCTACCATGAGGGTGTAATTACATTCGGATATAACCAATGCCCATAATTATGTAAAACCATATCGGAGATTTTTCTTCGTATATAAATATATTTTTCACAGCAATTTATTTTTTTTTTTTACTCTTCTCCACAGCTACAACCCAAAAAAAAAAGAGACGCCCTTTTGATTCTTGAAAAATTTTCGTGGAGCATAACTTTTCTTACCAAATAAAAAAAATTTTTTCTTTTTACAAATATTGAATAATAATCATAAACTATTGTTGATGTTGAATGAAAATACATTCAAAATAATGTATATTTAACTGATACCCAAAAAAATATATATTAAAAGAAAATATATCTGATATAGTTATTCCCTGTTCATCATTACAACTCCTTAGGTTTTCTGATTCAATAGATATTATACAACATCTTTTTTTTTTTCCATTATTTTTTCCATATAATAACATCATGTCTACTCCTCCTGTTTTGAAAAAGACTACTGCTCCTAAGGTTTCTTTAGGTAAAAAGTTAAACCCACTATCATACTTATTTGTTACTGTTGAAAGAAGCACCAATAAATCTGAATTAGAAAATGCTTCTTTCTTGGATGACAAGTTTGTATACTTATTGCTATTCATAACCATCTACCTATTGCTTCAAGTTGTTCCAGTTGTAGGTTTCCCAAGAGATTACAAGTACAACAACTTGTTAAACCCATTGAACTTTGCTGGGTTTGATATCGACAACAAGGGTTCTTTGATTGGTTTAGGTTTGTTCCCATTGGTTGTTTCTGGTGGTTTGATCCAAATATTGACTGGTTGCAATTATTTAAACTTCAACTTCTCAAAGAAGGCTGATATCTTTGCCTTCTCCAATTTGCAAAAGTTCACCACTATTGTGTTATCTTTAGCTATCACTGCCTTGAACATCTTTGTCTTTGATAAGAACTTTGAAGTTGTCACACCATTAGGTAAGGCTTTGATTTTAACTCAATGGACTGCTGCCCAATACATAATCATCCACATTGTCGAATGTATCGATCAAGGCTATGGTTTCCAATCCGGTATTATGACCTTAGCTCTAGCTTCTTACTCTTCTGTTTTGGTTGAAAACTTATTGGGTGTTACTTCCTCTTTTGCCATCAACGGAAAGTCCGAAAAGACCGGTGTTTTATTCTTCTTATTCAATGCCATTACCAGCACTGATTACTCATGGGTTGAATTATTCCAAAGATTCTTCTTCAGAAATGACTTACCTAACTTCACCACCCAATTAATTTCCTTGATTGTTGGTGCTGGTATTGTCTTCTGGTTCAACTTCAGATATGAATTGATCATCAAGAGTACCAAAATGAGAAATGTTCAACAAGCTTACCCAATCAGATTATTCTACAACGGTGTTGTTTGTATTTGGATTTCTTTTGCCTTCTTAACTTTAGTTGACTATGTTGTTGTCAACACTGCTTCTTTATTACCAGTTGAATTACCAGCCATTGCTTACCCAGCTTTAGGTTTAGTATACAAGTTATTACAAGGTGCTATTTTGGTCTTCTTAAACATTTCTATTTCTGAACAATGGACTGTCTTCACTGGTTCTGTCAAGACTGCTATTGAACAATTTAAAGAACAAGACATTGTCATCCACTCTAAGAGAGATTCTCAATTAGAATTAACCAAGACTGCTGAACAAGCTTCCCAAACCTCCGCCTTGTTATTAGGTGTTGTTGTAGCCATTGCTGGTATCTTTGGTTTCAGATTCCAAAACGATATCGTTTCCGGTATCGTTGCCTTTGGTTCTGTCATGACTTTGTTAGAATACGTCATTCTAGAAATTCAAGAAAACGGTAAAGATAGTTTGATTTTCAAGTCTTTAGGTTGGGCTTAGATAAAGAGTGATATACACAATTTAAGAAAAAGAAAACCCCTGCTTTACATATTATAAACAATAAGTTCGACTTATAATGACTTAATGAAGTTTGAGAAAAAGATGAATAAATATTTCATCTCTTTTTTTTATATATAAAGACATTAATATTCAATTTAACCTTAGTATCTGTATTTAGAAATAAAACTATTTATAAACCATGATTAATCATCTTTTCTATCCAAATTACAGTTTACAAATAATAAAAACAACATACAAAATAGTATAAATCTTTTATTTACAAGTAATTATATATAGATCAATATATTTCTTTCTGTGTATTCCCTAAAGAAACTAATTACTTCATTTTAACCGTTTTATTTTCTTCAATTAATCCCTTTTTAATACCTTTCTACCCTTTTGAACACCTTCAGTAATGGTTGTCAACTCGATCTCATTATCCTTATTTGGGTTTTCAACATTCTCCAAAACCATGTTGGTGAAGTATGATCCTGATAAGTGACCCTTTGGATATTTGGTCATGTCCCACTGTTCAAATACTCTATTTAAAGTTGGGTCAACTAAAGGCTTCAATGATTTATCATAGTCTTTAGGCTTTGGATAAGTTCTGATTCTATCATTGCTGAATACATAGTTACCAGAGTATGGATCCACTTTACCAATACCAGAGGAACCAGTACCTTTATGGAATCTATTTTTTAGATATTTTGTTGAGTTTGGAGCTAACTTGTAGTTTTTATGTGTTCTTTTGTGAATAGACCATACGATTTCACCTGAGTAGTTTAGTTTGTAACCAGCCAGTAGGGTTTGTGTTTGCTTCAGCATTGTAATATATGGGTTATGATATGTATTTTTGGTTTATTCTTACGTTTCAATCATAAGTGAATGCAGATGAAGTTTTACCAGCATAGAATTATTACAAATGAAAATTTTTCAAACCATGGAAAAAAAAAAAAAATTTGGCTATAAAAATTTCTCAAAACGATATTCTTATGTCCGAATGCAAACATTTCTTTTCTTTTTTTTTTTTTTTAACCAAAAAAAAAAACTTTCACAAGAGGAAATTACTTTATTGGGAGACTTGAAAGGTTCATCCATAAAATTTTAATTTTAACATTTTCTGTAAAATAGTGTTTTTAACAAAGGAATACAAGTATTTATCAAGTGTTGATATTAATAAGAATAGTAATTTTAAATACCAAAAAATATACATAACACATACATAAATGAGTACAGTAGCGGAAGGTATTGTTGAAAACAAGACTATTGCCAAACCTGATCAAGAAGAACTTCTTCTAACCAAGTTAGTTCTAGGTTACGATAACGATACAGAGTACTTATACGAAAACGAAAACGATGTCAATGGTTTGAAAAATGCCATGAAGATGTTTGATGAATTTATAGACAACGAAGACTTTTTCAGTAACAAGGAAGTTTTCACAGCTGAAAATGATGAGGAAGAAGAAGGCCCATTAGATTTTGAAGTTGAAAACTCTGATGAAGAAAATGTCCAAGATGATGAGCTATTTGACATTGAAGATAGTGATATTGAAGAAGAAGAAGCTGTTGAAGAGGCTGAAGAAGAATCTAGCGAATCTGAAGAAGACGCTTGGAATGATTCAGATGATGAAAATATCAAAATAAACATATACCAAAACAAAAGATTAAGAAAATTAAAAAGATCTTATGAAGAAACAGACATGATAGGTACTGAATACTCCAAGAGATTAAGAACTCAATTTGAAAAGATATATCCTAGACCAGGCTGGATTGATGCACCTGCAAGTGAACAAGAATCCGAAGACTCTGATATGGACAATGATGATGAAAATGATGAAAATGAAGTCAACGATTACAATGCTTTATTGAAGTTATTGAAGGAATCTAACAAGTATAGGGCTGATGTTGATAAAACATCCAAAATATTGCCAACTGATAAGTTAACTGTCCAAAGACTCAAAGATGCCAACTTCAAACAAATATCAAAGTCTGGTATTCAATCTATCTCCTATCATCCTAAGAATCACAACCTGATTTTAACTGCTGGTTATGATAAGTCCATGAGAATGTATCACTTGGACAATGCTGAGAATAATATCATTCAATCTGTTTTCTTAAAAGGAACACCAATTCAAACATGTCAATTCTACTCAGAAGTTTCTAGAGAAGCCTTTAAGAATTGCAAAATCAAACAATCACAAAACAACAATTTAGTTTTTGCTTCTGGTAGAAGACGTTACATGCACAAATGGGATT
The DNA here is from genome assembly GCA_030573495.1 of Hanseniaspora nectarophila. Classification (NCBI taxonomy): domain Eukaryota; kingdom Fungi; phylum Ascomycota; class Saccharomycetes; order Saccharomycodales; family Saccharomycodaceae; genus Hanseniaspora; species Hanseniaspora nectarophila. Next base: position 32,141 of record JAJMDJ010000226.1, read on the forward strand.
TGAATGAAATAAACAACAATAACAACATAGGTATTTCTAAAATCAGTAGATTACAAGGTCAAGAATTCTCTCAAAAGTCTTATGAACAATTCAAGTTGGGTCATATTTTTGAAAAAGAAGGTTCTGATGGTTTGAAATCACACGGTATTGTTGCACTAATAGGTAGTAACGGTTATATTAACATTGTGAATGCCACCACTGGTCAATTATACACCTTTTTGAAAATCAGTGGACACTTGATTGATATTGCTATTGACTATAAGGCATCCACTTCCAATGGTATTGACACAATCATCATTGCTGTTAACAAACAAGGTGAAGTTTACGAATTCAATATTTCCAGAAACTGTAACAACAAAGTTGAAAGATATTGGAAGGACCCATCTGTCTTCAATGTAACCACAATTGCCATCGGTGGTGGTTACATGTCTGATTCTTACTTGCATCCAGTCAAGGACATTGTATTCAACATCAAAAACGGTAAGATGTTCAATAACTTAAGATCTTCTAAGTGGTTAGCCATCGGTTTGGAATCCGGTCATGTCTCCTTATATGACATGAATAAAATCAGACAAGATAGTAAGAAAATAGTCAACATCGGAAACGTCACTCCTGAAACCCATGATAGTTTCAAGATTATAGATAATGTGTTGACCTCTGTTTCCCAATTAGAGTTCTCCCATGATGGTCAACTTCTGGCCATTGCTTCTAGAGCCAATAAGGATTGTTTGAAGATAGTCAATGTTCTACATGGTAAGGTTTATTCTAACTGGCCAAACGCCAATACTCCTTTGGGTAAAGTCACATATATGAAGTTCAGTAACAACAGTGAAGTTCTAGCAACCGGTAATCACCAAGGGAAAGTTAGACTATGGAAGATTGGTAACTACTATTAGTCTCTATAGTTATATATTGTTATTATTTTTTGAATATATTCTTTTTTTTGATAGAACAGTGAAGACTTCTTATATATTGATGTAATATCTACATTATTATCTAAATTCTTTAAATTACATATTTCCATTTTGAAAAATACAGTTAGAAGGCGACTAATAAAAAATTTCCTATTTGGACCGTGTAGTTGGTTGTACACCAAAAAAATAAAAAAATTGACATTTGAGAAAAATAGTTGCCTTTTTGGTGTAACAAATGCAGAAAAAGTTCACGAAGTCATAAAGTTTTTCTGCAAGCAAAAAAAAAACTCATCGAAGATCACCGCATTTTCTTTTTTACTAGTAAATCTCTATTGATTTTCTCAATGTGTTTTTGGCTAACCTGGTTTCCCTTTTTTACAGCCAACTGGAAGACTTCTGTAGGTTGTCTATTTCCAAATGGGATAGCAATAAAAAAAAAATTAAACTTTACATTTAAACAAAGTCTAAAACTATTATTTTATTATTATATTTAATGTCAAAATACCAAATATCTAAAAATAATTTATTTTAATTATTAAAAGTGTATTTGTTTACTTGTAAACTTATTAAAAAACGTGACTTAGTGTAAACAATTTTTATGATTTTTTTTGCTGGGTAAAATACAACTCTAGGAGATAAAAAAAAAAAAAAAGTTACAATTTTTATACAAACACTGAAACCTGTACCATAAAGTAAACTAACAATAGGTCCAAAACACTACCAGTATTATTAAAACTACTTTAGCAGTATACTTAAAAACAATAAAAACATGTTAAGTCAATCAGCATCTCCTACCAGAAACCAAACAAAACTTCAGCAAGACAGACAAAGGTTGAAGGAGTTTTATAGCAACAAGGAAAAAGCCACCACAAATCTAAGAGCCAATGAAGAAATAGAAAGTGTCAAAGTACTCATAAAGGAAAAGATAGATGAAGTTAAAAAGAATAATGATAAAATGGATGTTTTCCAAGAACAAATAAACTCACTTGTGCAGACTTTTGATCATATAGACCATCAACTAGAGACTTTGGATTTTAAGGAAAAAGTTGAAAGTCTTTTGAAAGATTTAGATAATTAAAAAATTTTAAGATTAATATTATGCTATCATAAATGAATGAAATACTTTAATTGAGATTATAGGAATGGTATTCGTTATATATAGTTTGTGTTATTTGTAATGAGTAAATATTATATCTTGGATTTGGCGACCAGTCACGTGCTTCTCATACAATGGAACCAATTTTTTTTTTTTTCAAGACTGAATTTGCCCTACCGCGTCAGTTTCAAAAGCTCTTTGCCATTAAAATATTTGAAAACATCTAAAGAAAAACTGAAAAAGATGATGTGAAATTTATAATAACCAAACAAAGCAAGTTAAATATCTGCATAATCTCTATTTATTGAATCTAGTAATAATATGTACAAACAATGAACAATATATCTAAATCATCAAATGACAAGCTAAAAATATTCAAAGGGATAGTGGTGACAACCTCAACAATGTCCGAATCAAGAGCGAGCCTAGTGTCCAATATGATTTTAGAAATGGGAGGTAACTTTCATGTCGATTTTCCAAAGACGACAAATGTTTTGGTTGTGGACATAGCAGGACTTCCCAACTATGATACAATCTTGAAATCTAAGAAATACCAATATGCACTCACACAAAAGCTCGATACCATAATCATGGACTATGAAATGCTAAGTATGATACACAACCTGCACAAAACAAATCAATTGATCAAAATACATCCAATTTTACTAGGAGGAGGTAACGGAATCAGTGTGAAGAATGATGAGTTTTTGAAGCACATTATGTTGAATCTGCTGAGGATAAAATACAGCATCAAACCATTTGATCTTTTAAAGAACAAAGTCAATGTATTTTTTGGAAAATTCAACTCATCCAGTGAAATTCAAAAATACGTTAAGAGCATCAAAGAGAATATGACAGGCAAAAAGGCTGCAACACTGAATATAAATGAAAAGCATTATGTTACTCAGATTTCAGAAGAGGCTAGAGAGTCTTGTATTTTCATCACTGAAATAAACTCTGGTGTAAGAATAGCTGCTGCAAAGAAAGATAGAGTTCCAGTGGTGCACATACAATGGCTTAAGGATGTTGTGCAAAGGAACTTAATGATAAGTTACAAACCATACATGTTGAATGAAATAACTTCAACGGATAATACATATTTATACGACAAGATGATGGCGAATCGATGTTGGAAGAACAATGATTTAAAGACATTGAACAATGATACGACATTGGCAAAGCAGGTCTTTGATGAGTTTGAAATGATAGACAATAAAATAATCGTGAAAAAGAACCTAAAAAGTAAACTTAACAATACAGTTTGGGATAAGATAATGAAGGCCAATGATGCCCCTGTCATCCCGGACACAGTCATGAAAAGATTTACCTTTTTTAATGATGAAGATAATAATTTGCAAAGAGAAGGCACATTAGATCAATTTGTAGTTGAAACGAATTATTTCAGTAATTGTCATATACTCTCTTATGGGTTTGGGGACAAACCTAATCGAATTTTGTATAAAACCTTTGATAAATTGGATTGCTCAACTTTCAAGTCTTATTTTGTTGATTATATGACAAAAGAAAACCAGGGTGCATTGATGGAGACTGAGTTTAAACGAAACTTTGGTGATCAGAGTAAAAGATGCATCATCGTGGTGCCGCATGATATGGAACTCGAACATCTTCCTCCGTTTTTTAGAAGGGAGTATTTGCATACTTTGAGCTTATTTGATCAAAATAAATTGAATTGGAACTATACAAATACTCTTATAGTTACGGAATTTCATGTTGAAAGATGTCTATTCTTTAAAAAGTATTTGGATCCAGATTGCTGGTCTTTGCCATTCTTTAATAGAGATCTAGATTTTGTAGTATACAAAGATGTTTTTGATACTTACTATTGGACAATGTCCGGCTTTGAAGGTGTTGAGGCTTTGCACATGAATAAAATAATTAGACTTCTTGATTCTTTAAAGAGGGAAACCAGGTTTGCATACTCAACAGTATTGAATAGTTCTACTGATTTACTGGTAGTGAATCTTGCTAAGATAATGTGTGTTCAAAAAACCCAAAAAGGGGCCCTTTATGACTCTGTTAATAGATTTTTGAACAGCTTCAAACCTGAAGAGGAGAGACTAGTATCTGAGCGTGAAACAAAGAATATGGATATTGATTCTAATTCGTATTTGATAAAGAAACTAAACTTTATAAGAAACAGCAAGTATCCTATTCCATCTGTGACACCTGGATTTATCTTCCATATGTTTTACCAATTTAATAAATACCAATTTGATGAGTCAGGAACTTTATCCCGTGAGAAACACAAATTGATAAAAATAAACGATACAGAATGGTGTATTACATGTCCTAAAAAAGAGAACATTGCAAAAAGAGGTGGAGAAGGAGATCCATTTGAGATTAAATTAATATTGGAACAAAAAGAGAATTTGGAGGATCCTTCTGAAGATAGCAGGAAGATACAAGATCCATTGATTTTGTTGAATAATAACTTTGCTAGACCTGAAGCATTGGACATTTCACCTACAAAAAAACTAAATCTAACTCCACAAGTTAAGGAGAGCGGATCAGATTACGAAAGTCCCACCAGAAGTTATAATTCCACATCTCCTCATAAATTAAAAAAGCAAAAGATAAGTAATTCACCTTTAAAGACAGTAAATGGTTCTGACTCTTCTAAAGAAACTAATAAAGAAAAATTGGGTTATCTATTTGAAGAAAAAACAGAGGGTCAATCATCGCAGATAAGTTATGGTCAAAAGAAAGCGCCAAACACAGCACATGCAAGATTGGATCGTGTGGCTGAAAGTGATGAATTAAACCAAACACATCACAGCTTGCTAAGAAGAAGTTTAAGAAAAAGATCAACCAGATAGGGGATTTTTTGTTGTTGAAAAGAACAGGGTGTAAATTACAAAACATTTAGCTTTTATTATTATTATGATCCATATTTATGGTATTAAGGTTTTAAAAGGAATATGATAGAAAGAATAACATCTGTTGATGTCATTAAACACAAGAATTTATATATTAGTAACAAACTAAGGCCAATCCTCATTTCATATTGCAATCATTATATGAGTTATGCTTCATTTTGGTTTTATTAATGTTTCAAGTTCACGTGGGTGGCATACCTAATATTATTATGTGGAAGGATACGTGGAATGGCTGATTTGCCCAATAAAAAAAAAATGAGCCATATAAAAACTCGAAGGGCAACTTTTTTGGAGTAAAGCAACGGCCAGTTACCCAATTAGGAAATGAATTCCAGTTTCATATTGAAACTGAATTAAATGCCGATGTTTTTTCCCACAAGAGTAGCAATAATCAAAAAAGGGCTGAAGTGGATATGATAGAGAATACACGTAATTACAACCAGAAGATGGTGTGAATTGCGTACAACTATTCAAATGTCTGTGTTTATATTTTAATTATTAACCTTGTTTTTTTATTATTTTTTTTTGCGGTGCTGAACTGATGGAGAATGTCATTTTTTTTTTCTTTGGTGTAGACAAAAAAAAAAAAACATGCCAATTTATCTATTTAAAGAAATTGATAACGTTTACAATATATATATTTTTTTTAAATAAATAGCAAGTGTCGAGATCTTTTATAATTTTGATTTTAAAAAATATATTTTGTTTTATAACTTATTTTTTTTTGTATTAATTAATTGATTTATCACATTTTTCTTAAGTTAAATGAAAAATTATACATTAGTATTAATTAAAGAAGGTAATACTTTATATAAACCTAGAAGAATATATCCTCAATTATATTTACATTTGTTTTTAATTTAATAAACACAACTTTATACTGAAATTGTTCTTAATACCAAAGAAAAAAAAAGCTTAATATTATAAAGTAGATATAATCTGTATCCAAACACATACAAGTAATTTCTTTTTGAAAAAAATATCTGATCTACAAAGAATCATCGATTAACCCAGATTATTAATACACTCTTTTACATACTCACAAAATGAAAAGGTCATCTTCTATCTCCACCATCATTTTGATCTTTCAATTTGTTACTCTAGCTTTATTAGTTGTTTCATTTGTTACTGTTCCACTATTCAAGTTCACATCCAATAAGAAATCATCCACAAGCAACTTACTATCCTTAAGTGAACACCGTGGTGTTCAATATGGTGTCTTTGGTTACTGTATTACTGATAAAAAAGAATGTAGTTCTCCTTCTGCCAATTATAAGGCATATGAAATCCAAGAAACACACAAAAAACATGAATCTGATTGGAAATTAGACTACAATGCTAGAAAGACTTTGTCTCAACTTCTTATTGTTGTTCCTGTTGCTGCTGGTTTGGTCTTTTTGAACTTCATTGTAAGTTCCTTGAATGTACTAACCGGAACAAGAGATGTTAACGAAAATGAAAGATTCATCTTCATTCAATTCATCTTTTCCATTATCTTTAGCTTTTTGGCCTTTGCCGGTGCTGCTATATCATGTATAGTTGTATTTTTGTTATTCTACCCTCATGTCAACTGGCCAGCCTGGGTATTGATTCCTGCTGCTGTGTTGTCATTGGTTTGTATACCTTTGACTTTCTTCCAATACTTGAACAAGAAGGGTGAAGTTTACAACTTGGAAACCGGTGCTATAGTTGAAGAAAAACAACCTGACTTATACGGCAACTCTAGATTATTATCTGATGATCTTGCTTTTGAAGATAAAGAATCAATCGACTACTTTGATCAAAATGACGGCCATGTTTCTGATGATGGCAAGACCAAAAACTTCTTCACTGAGTTAAAGAGACTAAATAATAACAACATTAATTCCTCATCTGACTTTGATAACAAGGCATCTTTGAGCAACTCCGATAATCATGCCCAACCATCTAGATTTGTTGATGTTATGAACAACGGTAGCTCCAAGAATAATTCCGAAGCCAACTTGTCTGCTAACTATACAAGCAAGAAAGATTCATTCAATATGTATCAAGAATACAAGCAAAATGAATCAGAAGGCTTATCCAATGCACACCCATCTAAATACGACTCTGCTGCCTTATCTGGTAAAGCTTTCAGAAACATATCCGACTCATCTTCTTACTACCCACCTGCACAAGAAATTACTAGCAAATTAGACAGAAACAATACATTTAGAACCAATGACTTCAAACCAGAAAGTATTTTACTTCTTGATAAGAAATCACCATTGGAAAATATTAACGGCATGCATCACAAGACATCCACTTTACCTGCTACTGCTGAAGAAGTCACCAACTACAGTGATATCAGCGATAGTGACAGAGACTTTGTAAGACAAAATATTATTCCAAAGTCTCAAAGACCTGATTTGGAAAGCGATGATGGTTTACATGATGACCAAAGCTCCAATTTCACCAGTGTATCACAAAGAGCCGGTAATCCGCAATACACTCAAAAGAGATTGAATGCCCAACCAGCCTCAAATATGATGAACAATTACCAAGGAAATACATACCAAAACCAACCTCCAATGATGCAACAGCAAATGAGAGGTTACCCACAAAACCAAAACGGTTATTACCAACAACAGCAAAGAAGTGGTCCTATGGGTGGATTTGCTGGCCAACCACCTGCCCAATACCAACAATATAATGGTCAAATGAACAGAGCTGGAATCAAACATCAAGCTTTGAACGCTCAGCAAAGCAACAGAGCTCCTATGATTTTCCAAAACAACGCTGACTTCAGTGTTCCAACTGGATCTTCTTACCAACAACAGCAATACCAAGGAAACTCGGCCATGCAATCCAAGTTCCATCCTCCAGTATACAAGCCTGGTTACAAGAAAAAACCTATGGGCGGTAATAACATGATGGGTCCAGCTTCTCTAGGAAACCCATATGCCAATGGATCTGCTCAACAACCATATTCTGGCTTTAGATAGTTATATATATAGATAAAGATATAATAATTAAAAAAAAAAAAAAAATATTTAATTTATTTCTTGGTTAACAGCAACATGAGTATGAGCAAGCAAAGAAGAACTAAGAACAGAGTCACCTTGCATTTACTCTCTCTTTTGTTGTATCGTTCAGAAATATCAATTTCTCTCTTTGCCTCTACGACATCATTTTGGAACTCGTATATGTTTGACTCTATGCTGTTCACAATACTCGATTGATCAATGATCATGGTTTGAAGATCCTTGAAGATGGTATTGATTTCAAGCACATTTTGTGAGAGCTCCACAATCTCTTGGTCCCTCTCTGCCAAAAAGCGGTCCTTCTTTTGAGTATTCAGCTGCTTTTGCATCATCAATTGCTTCATCTGTTCATCTTCTTCATCTAGCATCAAAATGTCCGTATTTGTAAAGTCTGTGGCTTTGTTCTTTATGCTCGGCAATGGTTTAAAGTCGTCTTTATTCAAAAACTTCAAGTACTTGTTCTGCAGCACCTTGTACTCATTTGACCTGCTTTGGATCTTTGATGCATAAAGAGTGTTCATGTTTGTAAGGATAATGGTAAACTCGTTTTGCCTGTTGTTTGTTTGAATATGCTCCTGGATGTACTTGATATACTTAAAATTACTCTGTATATGCTTCATGATTTCAAATGATGTTTTCTCCACCTTCTTGAAGTCAGATTGTTGGTCATCATTAAAACTTGGCAAAATAGCTGTTTTATATTGCTGGTCCAATTGTTTTAGTAATGTATCTATATGTTCCAAGTTCTTTTCAATTGGTAAAATTATATTCTTAATAATCAAGTCAATGTTTTGGGACCTATCATTGGCATTCATTCCCAAAGACTCTGGTGTTTCGTTTCCAACCTCAAGATCTAAATCAAAACTATCTTCATAGTCATTTTTGTTATTTCTTGGGTATGTTTTTCTATATGATAAAAATAGATTAGTTCTATTTTTTGATACAGCCATTAAAGTGTAGTATTTTTTGTATACTGATTTATGTTTGGGATGTTTTATAAGGCTATCCTTTTGTTGAGATTATTTAAGATTAGGTAAAGAAAAATGACACCCTTTGTTTTTTTTTTAGAGTTTAAGATGAATTTTTCTTGAGCCATCCTGATCACGTGTTCGTATTTGATTAAAAACATAAAAACAGAAGAAATTGTCATAGATCCATCATTACAACATGAAATCAGCCATGATAGATACAAATTATTATAATAAAGTGATATTATAACTTTTTTTAAAAAAAAAGAAAATATGGGTTTTGGAAGAAGAAATATGGAGAATAATAGCTTTAATATTTATATACACCCAAGTAAAACGGATTCTTTATAAATGATGGAAGCATTTTTTACAATATAAAATTAAAACAACTCCTGGTAGCTTAGTTGGTTTAAAGCATAAGACTGTAATTTTAACAAGATATCTTGGGATCGGGTGTTCGAATCACCCCCGGGAGATTTTAATTTTATTTTTTTTTGCATCTTCTATTTTTTTTTTTTTTTCAATTGCACTTATTCTGTTGTAATACATAATATAAAGAACTTGCTAATATGAACTTATAATTAGTCCACACAAAAGTATTCAATCATTTTACATTCTTTTCACTATGCAAATACAATAAATGGTTGAAGCCACGTCATCTGAACAATTCCAACTTTTTTATTTTGTTTTTCCGCATCTTCATTTTCTTTTTTTTTTTTCTTTCTAAAAAAAACACGCAATACATATTCATACTTCACTGTTAAGGAAACAATTTTTCAAACACCAAATAAAAATACCACAATGAAGTTCTTGTTACTCAATGTGTTAGTTTTACTAACTTCGAGCATTAATTTTGTTACTTCGAGTGAAGTAAGCATTAAAAATGCATGCCAGCAAGCCAATATTAATAATGACGTGGCATGTAATCAAAACAAAATGTCACAGTTTTCTTTACAAGAATACCAAAAGTTGTCTAACTGGATGGAAAATGATGATCAAAAAACAGACTATAAACAAATATTAGAAGAAGTTCACTACTACTACGGTTTAAAGTTATACTTAGACAACAATAACTTGGATTTGGATGTGATCTCTCAATGGGAAAAAATCACTAATTCAAAAACCTTAATCACTAGAATCCAACCTAAATTAGATGAACTATATCTTAAATTTGGTATTATTTCTAAAATCAGGGATAATAGCCTTATAGAGGAATTGAAAAATTACAATAGCATGGACTTAGATGAACGTTTGGAACTATCCCCATACAGTGAAACTTTATTGCATGAAAAAATAGAAGATTTATGGGAGGATATTATAGATTACACATCAAACAGTAATATTCAAACATCTGGTGATGACTTTTTGATTATTTTTGCCAATGATTTGACTGCTGCTTACAAGAATTTGCTAGCCAAACATGGAAAGAAATACTCCTTAGAAGAGAGAAGTGCATTCTTTTCAGTGCTTGGTGATATAGAATTTTTGATGTTGAACAACTTCAAGCAATCGCAGTCATTTGCCAAGCAATGTATAGAATTGGATGACTCAAACAAACATTGTATAGATTTGATTAAAATAAATTCCAAATTCTTATCTCTGAAGGCTAAAACCAAATTCGACCCTTTGGTTATTGATAGAAGCATTAACACAAAATGGAGAGATGAATTCACAAAGATGATGAAAGATGGAAAGGGTATGAACACATTCACTAAAATAAGCGAAAGATTAACCAAATATTACGAAAATGATTCAAATTCAATGTTTAAAAACATGTTGAAAGAGATGCCTTATCATGAATTAATGGTGATTTATAAATCCATAGCTGTGGACTTGAGTAAGGGAAAATCCAACAATCATGCCAATGGTAAAAAGCTGAAAGCTTTGTTGTCATCAATAAAGATCAAGGATATAAAATCTATAAATGACTTGAAAACAGCCTTCAAAGAAGAGCATGTAAAGAGTATATGGCAGGATAAATCACCATACGTTTGTTTAGATATCATAGCATATTTAATGCATAGTGATGATTTCTTAAATGACAGATATAACATAAAAATCATGAACATTTTCAACTTTTTGAACAGCGAGGGAGTCTTCAACAAAGGTCACGATGATCTTGATGATTTCTCCTACAGTGTTATTCAAAATATCAAAGATGTTGTTGAGGAAAAACAAGCCCAAGAAAGAATTATGAGGGAAAGACAACAACAGCAACAACAGGAACAGTTCTTCAGACAATTCCAAGGTGGTGGTGGATACGAGCAATTCTTCCAAGGGGGTCATGGTGGCCATCATGGTCATAGACAACAAGCTCCACCTCCAGAACATTCACAATTCTCTAAAGAAAAAGATTACTACAAGATTTTGAATATATCTCCTAATGCATCGGAAAAGGAAATAAGAAAATCTTTCTTGACTTTGATCAAAAAGTATCATCCAGACAAACTATCCAACTTGTCTGAAAATGAAAAAGGAAAAATGGAAGAAACTGTTCATAACATCAATGAAGCTTATGAAGTCTTGTATGACGAAGAAAAGAGAAACGAATATAACCGTTTCAGATCTATGTGATTTTGATAAGAAATTATAAAATAAAAAATTATGTAAACTAATCGTATATATCAATAGGTGGAATTCTATCAGCTGTATAGAACCAGTTGTTTTCATCAATTTCTCTTCCTAACCAAGTTAATGGGAATAAAACAAGATGTCCATGAATTCTATTCAACATTTGTACTGCAGTGTACTTATCATAAACCTTCTTGTCAAAGCCTTGAATCATACCTCTGGCTAATTTCAATCTTAGATTTTTAACCTTGTGCTCAGTAGAATCTTCCTTCTCATCAGTAATACTTCCACTGGATTTTTCATCATTCAAAATATGTTCAATTTCTTTTTGAGAGTCTTCAAATGCCTTTTGCAAATCTTCAAATTCTCTGAATTCAGACCATGTTTGAACACTTGAGTCTGGTTGACAATGGAAAATCAATCTGAAGATTAAGGTATTTCTTACTGCAATAGTAAACCACAAATCTTGGAAGAAGTCATCACACAATGGATCTTCAAACATGTAAGGATCTATGAAACTTGATTTAGAGAATATCTTTTCCTTCAGAGCTTTCTTGTACTCTTCAGGTGTTACTTTAGATTTGTCAACGCTCAAGAAGTTGTGCTTAACAGATAATTGTTCAGGCATACCAACCATAGCTAAGATTTGTTCAAGTTCAGCATCTAGTGCTCTGTGATCATCCATGAATATCTTTTCAATGTATTCATGTTCTGATTCCAAAGCAGCAGCCGGCTGAACAGCCTTTGAAATTACATCTTTTTGAGTGTAGTTCAGTTTTTTCTTAGCTGATAAGAATTGCAAGTATGAAATCTTCTTCATCATATCAACTTTTTCTAAAGCAGTCACATGTTCTTCATCTGCATTCAAGTATTCCAGAATATCTTCTCTTGTAGGCAAGAATCCCATAGCATAATCATTAATCTCATCTGTGTTGGCATCATCTTTTTTGTCATCTTTGAATCTTCTATAATTCTTGCTGTTGGAATACAACCACTTGTTCAATTGCTCTGAAGTATCTTTTACAAACTTGCTTGTACCCAATGAACCACTTTCAGGAGTGTAATCATCAGGGTTCAACAAAGGTTTACTATCATTCTTGACTCTTGAATCTTTACTGATAGGCTTGTCATCTTTAATACCCATATTGAAAACACCAACTCTGTTGTTGAATGTATGTACGAATATGTTGGAAACAGAAGGCAATTTGGATTTCTTTATTGAATCTGAATTACCAGTTGGTTCCTCAAATACATTTGCATCAACTTCTTCAGTTTCATCAGGAATACCAAAGCCACTAATTTTTCCATGAATCTTTTCCCATTCTTTGGTGCAATCCACACCTAAAACATCTCTTGCTGATAATTCCTTGTAAGCAGAAATGGCCAGTTGTTTTTTGGATACCTTGGTAGAACCTACTTCAATGGTGTGCAATGTCTTGTAATGCTTTTGAGCTAATGATTTCATCTTGTCGAATTTTCTTTCATTGAATTCAACTAAATCAACATCACAACCAATATGTTCTCTCATCAATCTTTGTCTCATTTCAAATGCAAATTTACCAGCCAAGTACTCTTTACCATTCATCTTGGACTTGACAAATTCAGTATCTCTGACAATAATGGCAACTTCACTGTCTCTGTTACCCAACATACTTCTTTCATTGATGTTTGCACTACCAATAATACAAGTTCTGTCATCAACAATTAAGATTTTAGCATGAACATATAATTGTTCTGTTACAAGAGTATTTCTTTCACCCAACTCAGACCATTTTCTTAAAGAATAGAATTGGATGTATTCACCTGCATCAATACCCATCTTTTTCAATTTTCCGTAGATGGAAGTCTCACCAGTTGAAATAGACATGTATTGGGCCAACATAATCAATCTTAATGAAGAACCATCGGACTTATCGACTTGAGATGGGAATGCAGGCATTAGAGGAATGACAATGTAGGCTTTCCATGGAGTCTTGTCATTATGGGCTTTAATGATTCTATCAACAATGGCATCACCTATACAATTCAAAACTTCAACACTATCCCATGATGAACTTGTAATGAAGAATTGATTTTCAACATACATGTAGTGTTGAGAAGTTTCAATCAATTTCAGATAAGCCTTTTGAATGGAGTTTTCAGTTTCCTTTAATCCTAAAGACCAATCACCAGTGCTTCTCAATAATTGACATTCACAGGTGGATTTATCCTTGATGGAGTCATAGTATGGAAGACTTTTTAGCTCTTCATCAGTAAGATCACTTGGGGGTGTCAACAAAGGTGTTGGTCTAGATGGTCTCTTTTGTCTTAATAAGTAATTCCATCTTTGAACAAAGTGTCTACTTAAATCTCTAGCCACTTCACCAACAGTCATCATATGAACATCATGCCAAGGCATTCTTGGAATAGTCTCTCTATCATGCATAGAGTCAAATGGCTTTTCCAATTCAAAGAAGTCATTGTGTCTAGCATTGGAGTAATCTTTACCTGGGAAGTTTTGTTTAGGAACATCCATTGTTTCATCTCTTAGTGCATGTTCAGGAGTATCATATCTACCATAACATAAATCAATACCACCAATAAAGGCAATGATATTATCGACCATAGCCAACTTTTCATGATGAGCCCAGAAGTAGGTATTTTGCAACCATTGATTTGGTGATCTGATGACATGGATGTTAGGGTGAAGAGATAGCAATGAGTGCTTGGTCCATGAGGAGTCCGTACCAACAGTGGAACCAACATTTCTGTACACGATAATAAAGATTTTGACACCTTCTTCAGCCTTCTTTTGTAATATTCTATCAATTCTATAAGGTTCATTACCCTGAACAGGTCTTCTCATGTAAAGTTCTGGAGACAACCACCAATCATGAATGAAAATACAATCTTTAGCAGTCAACAAAGCTTCACTTAAAGCCCAGAAATAATCTCTACCATCAACCAATAACTTGGTGTAGCAGGAGTTTCTAACAGGGGCAAATGAATCAAATCTATTTGGCTTGCTCCAAACTGTACTAGCAGCCATTTTTTCAATTGAAGATACCCATTCTTTTAGAATTTTTTCAGACTTGCAAATTAACTTCATTTCTCTTTCACTATTTTGCAAGGTAATTTGCAAGTTGTTCAAGGTCTTGGCAGTTCCTCCTTCTAATTCACTATAGATGACTTTGAATTTGCTATCAACTAAAAAGACATCCAATGGAGTAGTTGAATGAACATCACTAACAAATGTAATATAAGAGTGTCTTACTAAGAACCATTTTTTAGTGTGTCTTTGAACCATAGCAGTCCAGTCATTGAATCTAAAGTGAGATACTCTCCATCCATTGGACTTAGCACTGGACAACATGATCAAATAACCTTGTTTACCGGAATAACCCTTTTCATACGAAAGTAATACACCTATTGGGGAAAGTTCATAGAAGTGGAAGATATTGTTGGCAATTGGATTCAAACCAACAGCAACGTTCAAAAGCTTCAAGTACTTTTCCAATCTAACATTAAGGTTTTCATTTTCGTTATCTTGCGTGTTTAATACCATCTTCTTCTCATGTCCAAGGGTTTCATCATTTAATTTGGCTGAACCTACTTCGACTGATTGATTGGCTATTTCGGTTTCATCATTTTCTTCATTGTAATCTTCATTTTTGTTTGGTGAACTTCCATGTCCACCTATTATTTGTCGAACTTGTAGCAAGCTGTGTTCATTTGGATTAAAAATTCTACTTTCAAGAGATGACTCAGAAGTATTAAAGCTGCCCAGACTAGACAGCTCTTCTGAATCATCGTTGTGTTCAGATACGTGATCAGCATGTTCTTCAGCATTATTTTCAATTTCAGAAGGCTTTTCCGTTGGTGTCTTTTTGAACTTATTCATTTGTTGTTTGGTCTTTTCATTTATCTTTGAAGAAGCTCCAGTTGCTGCGTGTTTGGTTCTAGCAAATAGGTATTTAACATTTCTTCTTTTGTTCTTTCTATTTTTGGATCTTGGGAATTTAGGAATTTTAAGACTCTTTTTTCCAGCGACATAATGTGTATTCTTTGAATTTCTCAAATTGTTAGAAATGGTCGATGCCTTTAAAGAAGAGTGTAGGCGAGCAATATCCAAGTATGTTTTATAAACAGACCACTTCATCTTTTGTCTGGACATTCCATATTCCAAATCAATTCTGAAAGTTTCTTGTTGTAGTTGCTTCAGTGCGAAACCAAGATTTGAATCTTCTTCTTCCTCATTATGTTCAACATGTTTATCTTGACCTAATCTGTTTACATGAACACTCAATGCACCTAGTAAAAGAGTAGCTCTTCTGTTGTTTTTCTGATCAGCAGTAAAATAAGAGTAGAATAATAACGCTGCTGGGGAACCTGCAAGCAACATATTTATCAAATCCTCCTGTAAAGCAGTGCTGAAGACTTCAGATTGAGACAATGGTTCACTATCAATGTCTTTTTTAGAGCTGTTTGATGATTTACCCAATCTAGCAGAATTTCCAAACAAATTTTGAGAGCTCTTTAATCTTCTTTTGAAGTTAGATGAGGTTTTCCCATCACCGGACTTCAGAGACACCTGAGAAGATGACTTATTTTTCATAAGACTCCCCTTTAATGAGGATGTGATACCATGGAAGGTCAAGTTCTTGTAACCAGCCTCTTCATCGCCATTGTGACCAGTCATAATATCGTTTTCTTCTTTAGATCCATGTTCTTTATGAGCAGGATCATAAGTCATGTTGTCTTCATCAGCAATTTGATCTTCTTCATTTTGTTGTTTCCCATGAAGGAAGTTCATAATTTTTCTTTTGCCGGAGTTTTCTGTTGATTTTCTTGGACTACCATCAGAGACATTGGAACTAATAGCATTCAAGGAAACACCTTCAGTTGAGTTGTCAACATCTTTTGTTTTATTTTGATGATTTTCAGGTGTTAAAGTTTCATTCCCCTTGGAGTCTTTGTTTTCGTAGTCAGGACCACCTTTCAAAGTTTTGAATATATCTTTAGGGTTGTGTAAGTTCATAATAAGAGCAGTATGTATATAAATATATTGATTCTATTATGTATGTGTGTTTTTTTTGGTGTTTTAAGATATATGTTAAATCTTTATTTTTGTGATATTTGAAAAGCTTTTTAGGTAACCTATTTTCTTTCCCCCCTGATTTGTAACTGTTACTTTTTTTTATACTGAGGGAAGAAAAGACATACGCGTATATCGTTTTTTTGTAGGGGAGAAGAAATTCACAATGGGAATTTGGACACTTTTGGATTTTTAAAACTAATGTGGTCTATGTGGTAATGCAAAATGTAATAGAATGATATACTGTGTTTATAGCTAAGTACTTGGAATCAATGTATATATTGTCACGTGAACATAATCAAACACTATACGCTTTAAAAAAAAAAGACGAAGATACATAATATCCCATATAAAATGTACTATTTTGAGAATTAGAACTCATATTATTAGTGACCATCAAAAGACTATCACATATTTTTCTTCTTTACAAAACAAATATGATTTAATTTAAAGTCATAATAACATAAAATACATGACACGACTATGTATATTCAAAAATCGCTTATGAAAATAAGATAAAACGTTTTTTTTTCTTCTATGGCTGTAAAAAAAAAAAAAATTGAAAAATAATCATAATATTTTGAAATCTAAAAAAAAAGTAATTACACCTGAATACCTTGTACAAACCATATTCACAACAATGAATCTATCCACATATAGCAAGTTTGCTATTATAGGTTTAGTTAACAACTCTCTCTATGTGATTATTTTGTCTTTAGCTATGGATCTAACATCCAAGAACACACCAAAATCCTTGATCCTTCTTCTAAACATCCTCCCTTCATTGCTTCTAAAAGCCACAGCTC
The DNA here is from genome assembly GCA_030573495.1 of Hanseniaspora nectarophila. Taxonomy (NCBI): domain Eukaryota; kingdom Fungi; phylum Ascomycota; class Saccharomycetes; order Saccharomycodales; family Saccharomycodaceae; genus Hanseniaspora; species Hanseniaspora nectarophila. The sequence goes on from JAJMDJ010000226.1 coordinate 49,469, forward strand.
CTGTGCTCATCCACAACAGAATCTCTCATCCAAAGAGAGTGACCTGTCTGATTGTGGTCAATGCATTTGCCATGTGGCTAATAGCATTCAAAAGAGTATACCTGGGTATCATTCTTGCAAGTTTAATGTCCGGTTTAGGGGAACTGACTTTTTTACAAATCGCATCTTCAAAGTTTGGTGAAAATGGTATCAATGGTTGGTCAGTGGGGACTGGTTTTGCAGGCATATGCGGGTCTTTGTTTGTATTGGTATTAACCTCCTTTTTGAGATTTTCAATAACAACATGTCTTTTGGGAAGTAGCTTGATCCCATTGGGATTCTTCTTGTATTGGAAGCTTCCACAAAACGAGTACCAACAAATGGATGAAGTTGATCTTACAGCAACCGAGATAGATGAATATGAGACCATCAACAAAATAGAGCTGGTCAAACAACTTCTCTACCCATTCATGCTTCCACTAATGCTTGTTTACTTTGCAGAATACTTGATTAACCAGGGTATAACTCCAGTTCTTCTTTTCCCTATAAAGGAAAACTCCGTCATATTTCGTAAGTACAGAGACCAATATGTTCTTTACGGTACAATGTACCAATTGGGTGTATTGATTTCAAGATCTTCTGGAAACTACATGAGAATCAAGAATGTGTGGTTTTTGTCAATCTTGCAGGTGATCAACTTGTTTGTGTTGCTTTTAGAAGCTCTGTACTTCCCAATTGAATCTGCATACTTCATTGTGATAATGTCCTTTTATGAAGGTTTATTAGGTGGATCATCATACGTCAATGTGTTCTTAAATGTTAATGAAATCTTCAAAAGTAGCAGCTCACAAAAAAGAGAATTCTGTATGGGTGTAGTGACTATTTCAGACTCCCTTGGTATTCTCTTTGCAGCATTGACCGGATTGGTTTTGGAACCTAGTCTGTGTAAACACCAAGTTGCAAACGGAAGAGATTATTGTGCGGCTTCTTAAGAATTTATATATAACACTAGCAAATCAAAATACAATCATATTTTCTCTTAATGCTTTGATCAGGACTTTCAATATTTGTTGGTTTTTGTCATCAGTGTCTTTCACAATGCTTAATTCTAGCACACCCAGACACTGCAAAAACAGCAGTTTGTCGTTGTTTGACAGGCTCCTTTGCTTCTCCAAAAAGTGCTTAAAACTTATAGCATCATAGTTTTCAAAAATAGGCATGATCACACAATCTCTGAAAGTCTCCAGCAACAATGTCTTCAAATCCGACTTCACACTCGAATGTCCAAACTTCTTCAAAAACGTCTTTGTGAATATCTGGAAGTCATTATTCAATATAAGCATGTTGGGAATATGTGTTGAGTTAAAATTTTGCCATATAAAGTTGAGTCTCTTGATGGGGTTATTCAAAATCTTTTCATTGCTGTTTCTGTAAATCAGCTGGTTTTCCATCATATAAATCAAGTCCTTGAAAATTCTGGTGTAAAAGTTTGTTAAAAAGGTATAGATCTTTTTGGTTATGTATTCAAGCTTCTTTATGGGCATTTTGATCGCAAACAAGTCTTCAACTGTGGTGGCATATATGATTCCAAACAGAAAAGAATTTGAAATTGTTGATGGGGAGAGTGAGGATCCGTTATTTACAGTATATTGCTTGTCCACAGGATCCTTATGAGCCAGATTTGGCTTTTCTGTTTCAAGTTTCAGGTTAGACTTCCCAAACCCATGCTTCTTCTTCAACTTTAAAGGCTTCTCTTCATTTGGTTTGTTTTCTGCAAAGTTTGCTGATTGTGTCTGAAAGCTGATCTGATCTAGACCATTTAATGTACTGCTAATTTGTTTATTGTTGGAATCAGATTTATAGTAAAAGGGCTGATCTTTGGAATGGTGGTCCTCTTCCCTATACTCCAACGATGTATTTAAAAAGCTCAACTTGATGCACAGAAAAATTATCTTATGAAGATTTTCTGTTTTGGGAAGCATATGGTCCTCATTAATAACGGCATAATTAATATCATTGATGACCAAAATCAAGTCGTTGATGATTTTGATTCTAGCTTTCAACTTCAAAAATGCAAACTGACTTTCAAGACCCGAATAGTTCTTCAAAAGATCATACATGTAGTGGTACTCTCTTTCGGACAGCATCGCATCTTGTTTCATCAAATGGTCCAAATTGGCATTCGTATTGAACCCAACATTTTTAGCTGATGATGAATTGGAAGACCCATAAACACCCCTATCTGCACTGTGGTTCAAAATCTTTGAAACATTCACAAGCTCATTCTCCGGATCACTCACAGATAAAACCTCATTCAGGATCTTGTTATTATCCAGCAAGGAAACTGCGTTCCTAGAGTTGAGTTTTTTGTCCAGAAACCAGTTTTCATGGAACTTGTCCACACTTGAGCTTGATGACACTTTGTGTCTCCCAAAGAACCTTGAAAGCTTTTTTGGTTTGTCTGCATTCTCATGTCCGTTATTAGCCTCTTTGCTTGATGCGTTGGGTGATTTCTTATAAGGGAAATCATTTTTGCGCCCATCGCTTGTGTCATCGTTATATGAATCAAATGAGGAATTTGACAATGAAGCTTGGTAATTTGTGCTCAAAAGAGTATTACTTCTCTTCTTGAAGCCCTCGTTTTTCATTGATGTTTCCATACCCATCTTTTTGTGTGGCGATGGTGACTTTATTTCATTCACAGAAATTGATGACAGCTTCGGCGTTGATATATTCGTCGAACTTGCAATTGATTTAAAACCAACTGTGCTCAGTGCACTGGCAGCTGTGTTACTTCTGTGTCTTGAGCTGCTTGATACTTGATTGTTGAAATCATATGTTTTGTTGTCAACCATCAAAACCTGGGGAACAATTTCTTCAGATAAGGAGCCCAGGACAACCTTGTTATCTCTTCGAGAGAAGTTTGTCTCTTTGTCTGTCATATATTAGAATATAATAAAAAAAAATGTTAATTGTATCAGCAGTAGCTGTAAAAAGAATTGAAAGACTGTGGTGTCAGGTTTATATCAGTAAAAAGGTGTTGTTTGGTTCATTTGTATTGTAAATTGTTAAATCTTTAAATTTTTGAGAAAAAAGACCCTCACAGGAGCTATGTCCGTTTGCAAAAGTCACGTGCAAAATTTTAAACAGCAAATATATATCATAACCTAGACATGGTGTTTATGGAAAGAAAAGATATTGCATATGTAAATGATTACATACTACAAATGCCAATAATACTGCAACCGTAAACATTATCTAGTTGTATACTTTGGAAACATATCTGTATCACTGATAATGCACGTGACTCACGCCTAAATATGTGACTTTTTTTTTCAAAATTTCTTCCAAAAATCTTTGAAGTTTTTCAAATTTTCAACCTATCGATTTGAGCGATCTCCACAACCAAAAAACCATAACATGCCTAAAGAATACTTCTTCAGTGTGACTCATCTTCCACCTATTCAAATGCTTTCTGAGCATGTGCTCACCGATATCCTCACAAACTTGGAGCCCGCACCGACTGTGAACTTCCAAGAAGTTGAGCGTGAATTTCATCTCATCAGTGAATCTTCTCACCATTGGTTGACCACTTCATGGTGTGGGGTGCCCTTCAACGAGACTATCACCTGTGAGGACTCCTCTGCAGTTTTGTTTGCCATGGTGCCATCCTCCTCCGAGACTGAGGTTGTTGAGTTTTTAACGCGTTTGTTGGCACACCCCCACACACATTCCTTTGAAAACAGCGAGGAGATCATGGATAGGATATCGAACCTGATTGCTAGACACTGTGGGTCTGCTGTTTCCGGTGGGTCCATCCGTGATTTTATGCTGAAAACAGCAGAAAATAAAGATGTGGCTATAAAAATCAAGGAAAGAGGGATTGCGAATGATAATATTGGGTGGAAGACATGGGGAGCATCATATCCATTCGCGCAAAAGGTTATCCAAAACAAGACTTTGTTTAAAGATATTGGGATTAATAAAGACAAAACCTTTAGTATACTGGAACTGGGTGCTGGAACAGGCCTTGCAGGGGTCAGTATGGTGAAGAAAATGGAGTTGGAGGGATTGAATAACTGGACACTTCACTTGACAGATTTGCCGGAGATAGTGGAAAACCTGGAAGAAAACATAGTATTGAATGAAGTTGCTTTAAAGGAAAAGGTCTTTGTGAGGGCCCTGGACTGGAAGGATCCATCACAGTTCAAAGAAACCGAACTTTCAGAATTTGACTATGTTGTGGTTTGTGATTGTCTGTATTCACCAGAACACCCAAAGCTTGTGGCTAATACAATTGATGAGTTCCTAAGCAAAGATGGTTTACTATACCTGGAAATTCCATTGAGAAAGAAGTACGAAGAGGAGAGAAATACTCTTTGGAAACTTCTTGAAGAAAAGAACTTTGAGAAAACCATGGAAGAAAAGGACGAGGGCTTTGATGATTATGGAGAAACAGATTACGTTTTCCAATGCTACAAAAGGAGAAGTTAAATAATTTAATTATACATATATATATAAACTCACTACTGAGATATATTCTGCTCTACCTGTGCTTTATCACCATCCGTTGAGTGCATCTTCTTTTTATGGTACAGCAACCCATCTGATGTGCTGAATGTCTTTTTGCACAAGTCACAAACAGAACCCTTGTACTTTGAATGTGACTTCAGGTGTCTCAGGAGCTTTTGTCTTTGCTTGAAGAACTTTCCACACTCTGACCAGCAGCAGACATACTCTGCTTGTCTCGTTGGAACATGCATGGCAATGTGTTTATCAAGTTCTTCTTCAGTTTTAAAGCTGAGACCGCAATTATCCCACTTGCACGTGTGTTCAATATTCACAGGCGGAAGCTTGATGACCTTATCGGGGATTGGATTCATTTCAATGTTGAATTGGATACCGTGTGAATCATTTATGTGGTTGATCATATCGCCATCGTTGTGGTACTCAAAGTCACAGTTATCCCAAAAACATCTTTCTTCCTCATTCTGCTTCATATCAATATCATGTGAGCCTATTTTTTTAGAGTTCTGCAGGTGATCAAAAATCAAATGTGAGTGCAGCTCCATCAGAGAGCTGAAACTCTTGTCACAATTTTCCCATTTGCACTTTTGGGTATTAGTAGTATCAGCAGTAACAAAATCATTCCACTTGAAATCAAGGTGGTTTTGTTCATCTTCTTTTTTTACCTTGAAGCTTTCAGCTATTGGATCTTCACAGTCAAAGTGGCAATCCAAGGAGTGCTTTTCTTGATCAACCTTGTTTATAATATCATCCACAGTTTCTTTTTTGACTTGGTTGTGCATTCTGTGGGAGTGTAGTTCCAATTTATGGTGGTGGTGGTTTTGAATCACTGGCTGGTCTTTTTTGGTAAAACCCACGTCAAGAAGGTTTTCTTGGTGAACGATTTTACCATGTGTCTTGTTTAAAACTGGGATATCATACATTTTGCTAATATCCAGAAAATTCATCAAAACATCCTTTGAGGTTTGTTTATTTTCAGTGTTACAATTGTCTAAGAAGAGCAGGTCTTTTGGAGAATAAATTAATTCTTGATTTGTTGATATTTTTTGTTTTTTCGCTATAGGTTCAATATCTGATTGGCAATCCATGGGTTGTAAAGTATTATGTGAGGTATTGTCACAACAGATTTCAATGATTTGAGGATCGCAGTGGCATTCTTCCATTAGCATTTTAAGACTTGGGTATTCAGAATCACTTGAAGCCTTGGGCAGGTCTTGTGGAGTTTTGTTTAAATTTATGAACTCAAAGTGTTTGTATGGATCATCAATAATATCTTGTTTTTTTGAATGAAGATGGCCATGCACTAAGGTGAAGTCCTTGTAATTGTGGATGTGTCCATGTACAGATCTGTTGTCCATTATTATTTATAAAATGCCAATTTGGGTTATTTATATATATATGTATATTTCTTGTATTTTCTGTAATTATGGCCATATTTGTCATTACAGGAATGTTTAATTTTGTCAAAATAAAATTATAGTACGTATAAAAAAAAATTAGTATAATAATTTAAACTGTTGAAAATAACCTCTCTGAGAGATATATATTTTGAGATAAATATCATGTATTTATATCCGATGACGTTATTATATCCGATAGTAATTACCCCTCATTTTAATCAATATCAATACGTATGTTAATATCCGTTATCTATAAAAAAACAATCTGATAAAAAAAAAAAGATTTTTAAAAAAAAAATTAGACAGTTTTTTGCCGCTAAGGTTAGGAAGTGATGAGATCTCTTAACGTTAGTGGACATAAAAAATATACACAAAAATAATATCCATCCATTATCTATTAATTTTAAAACAACAGCAACTCCCTTTAATTTTAATAAGACAATTTGTATAAATGGCTTAACTGCTGATTATTATATATACAGGTAGTGTAATATGTCTTGTTAAAAAAAAAAAAAAATATATATATTACTATTGTTATAATCTCATATTATTATTAAGTAAATAAAATACATATACATACAAAACACCAAAAAAAAAAAAATATTAATACATAAACAAATATGACAATCACTACTAAACAATACAAGTACCAACAATTCTTATCATGCAAAGACTCTCAAAGAGCTGTTCCTTCCTTTTGGGAACACGGCCCATTTCCCGAAAACTTAAAAAAACAACTAGACAAACGTGATCCTAATGATATCATCTACTTATCTTCGGGTACTCCAAATAAAGAACTATTCAGTGTAAAAAATATTACCATAAATCACACTTTGGACTTGGGTAATGAAAATGTGGGTATTCCAAATCACAAAGTATTGACAAATACCTTCCACATTGGAGATGAATCATATAACAATACTGCAACATCAGCCTACAACTCAGACGTTCCTATTGAATCTGTCTTTGAGTACTCAGATGAAACACATGGTTTAACATCAACTGTTGAGTTGTACCAAAAGCTCATAACAAAGTTTAATTATTTCAGAGAAGACTTACCTGCAAACAAGGAAAGAAGAAAAGAATATGATGTGATGATTACCTCTGGAACTGCTGCTTCTTGCTTCTATTTGACCCAACTCTTATTGGATCAAAACAAGACCATCTTGATTGAAGAATTCACATATCCTGTGATCTTGGCAAACGTTGCCATGACAGATGGGTATTTTGCCCCATTCAACTTGAACATGAAGGCCACTGAACAAAACCAACAAAACCCTATTGATGTTGTTTACCTACGTGACTTATTGGAAAACTGGGAGATTCACCATCCAAACAAGCCATACCCTTCAGTTCTATATACAATTCCTGTGCAAAACCCAACTGGTTTGGTTCAAAGTTCAAAACACAGACAAGAGGTATATGATCTTTGTAAACAATTCAACTTGTTGATCATTGAAGATGATCCATATGGTAATTTGTTACTAACTGAAGAAGTTGAAAAGGGTCAAGATCCAAACACATATGAAGGCTATAAAACACAAAGAGATGATTACCTTACCAAATTGGAATCCACTTCCTCTTACTTATCCATTGATACCGAAGGTATTGTAATCAGATGCGAATCAACATCAAAGGTATTCGCCACTGGTTTAAGAGTAGGTGTTATAATTGCCAATGAATTTTTTATCAACAGATTGAAGGTTATTGTTGAAAGTAGCACCAGAGAAATCAGTGGTGCCAGCATGACTATCTTCAATCAATGCTGCTATGGTATGGACAATATATTGGCTAGACAAGTTAATAACAAGGTGAATGAACTAGATGGCTGGATCCAATGGTGCATGAACTTATCCCATAGATATAAATTAAGACAAAATATCTTGCTGAAGAGCTTGCACAATACCAGAGCATACACCGAAAAAAGATTGTTTGAATGCATTGAACCAAAGTTTGGTATGTTCTTGTGCATTAGATTGAATCTTGAGACCCTAAAGCCATTCGCAATAGAATCAAGCACTGAATTAAAAAAGGCCATGCAGTACATGGACTACAAGCTACTTGAAAACAATCTGAATGCTGTTGTTGGGTCAAAGTTGTGTATCGATATTGACCATTCATACAAAAAAAGTGGGTTTGTAAGAGTAACAGTGGCTCAAGCAACTGGAAAAGAACAACTTGAACAGGCTGCTACAAACATCGGTATTGCAATTGAGGAGTTCTTTGACGAGTACTTGACTCCATCTCAAAAGTACGAAGTCATTCTATAGTGACTATATATTCATAATTTTGTTACTGAACAATCACGTTGAGCGGACCTAAAAAAAAAAAAAAAAAATTAAAATTAAAAACTGTGGTGAACAAAACTCAAGTTAGGCGAATAAAAAAAAAATTTTAATATAATTTTTTCCCTCTTATTTAAAAATTCCAGGATGACTAATTTTTTTTTTTAAAACTTTATTATTATTATCTATTCATAACCTTGAAGATATATAACTTATACAACCACCACAAAATGCTTTCTAGAAACATCATCAAGCAATTCACCAAGCCATCTTTTGGCCAAAGATTCCAAAGCAACATCGCCAGTTTGACCAACCAACAGCTGGTCAGCAAGCCATTGAAGGCTCTTGATCCAGAACTAAACGAGTTTTTGGACCTGGAAAAGAAGAGACAAAGAGAATCCATTACCTTGATTGCCTCTGAGAACTTTACATCCACCTCTGTCTTTGACTTGCTTGGATCTGAATTCCAAAACAAGTACTCTGAAAACAGACCAAACAACAGATACTACGGTGGTAATGAGTACATTGACCAAGTCGAATTATTGTGTGAAAAGAGAGCCCTTGAGGCCTTCAACTTGGATCCAAATGAGTGGGGTGTCAATGTCCAACCTCTAGCTGGATCTGCTGCAAACTTGATTGCCTTTTCTGCTGTTCTACCGGTTGGTGGAAAGCTAATGGGTCTTGACTTACCTCATGGTGGTCACTTAACCCATGGTTACAGCACCAAAGAAGGTAAGAGCATCTCAGCTATTTCCAAGTACTTCTCAACCATGCCATACCAACTTGATACCAAGACTGGGTTGATTGATTATGATACCCTTGAAAAGAACGCCTTGCTGTTCAAGCCAAAGGTCATTGTTGCTGGTGCCTCCGCATACTCCAGATTGATTGATTACAACAGAATGAGAGAAATCACCAGAAAAGTCAACAAGGACTGTTATTTAGTCACTGATATGGCCCATATCTCCGGTTTGGTTGCTGCTGGTGTTCTTCCATCTCCATTTGAGTACTCCGACATTGTCACCACCACTACCCACAAGTCCTTGAGAGGACCAAGAGGTGCCATGATCTTCTACAGAAAAGGGACCAGATACACCACCAAAAAGGGTGTCGAGGTTCCATACACCTTGGAAAGAGACATCAACTTCTCCACCTTCCCACAACATCAAGGTGGTCCATTCAACCACACCATTGCTGCCTTGGCTGTTGCCTTAAAACAAGCCATGACCCCAGCATACAAGAAGTACCAAGAAGATGTTGTTGCCAACTGTGCCTTTTTGGCTGAGGAACTAAAGAAGAGAAACTTTGAATTGGTCTCTGGTGGTACCGACAACCACTTATTGTTGATTGACTTGAACAACTTTGGTGTTGATGGTGCTAGAGTTGAATCCTTGTTGGAAAAAATCAACATCTCCATCAACAAGAACACTGTCTTCAGCGACAAGTCTGCCTTGTTCCCAATGGGGTTGAGAGTTGGAACACCAGCCATGACAACCAGAAACTTTGGTAAAAAGGAGTTTGGTAAGGTTGCCGAGTTCATTGAAAGGGGTGTTTTGCTAGCCAAGAAGTTACAAACTGAACAACAACAATCTGCTGAAGTTGCTAAAGGACCAAGAGGCCAATTGAAGCAATTCAAGGAATTGGTTGCTGAGTCCCCAGAAGTCAAGCAATTGGCTGATGAAGTTTCCTCATTTGTTAAGCAATACCCAATGCCAGGTGATTTGTAATAAATTTATATATAATGTCGTTTTATATAACCAAGACCAGGTGTCTGCATAGAACTGTTATCTTTTTGAACAATCTTCTCCATTCCAGAGGATCCCCCTTGGACTTGCAGAACGTGATGCATTTGATGTTTTCAACAAGTTCGATCTTGATCACTCCCATTAGGGGCATCTTTCTGGTATCGAATGTTTTGATTTTTATTGTCACAGGAAGGATATCTTCTTCATCAAGCCCGATAAATTGGGCCTTGAAATCGGATAGAATATTATTCTTAACGTTAAGTTTCATCTGCACAAGAATAGCTTCCAGAGTTTCAACTATCTCCAACAAATCCCTGTTACTATAGAATCTAGTGAATATATTGTTCACGTTATGATTAAAAATTTTCAAGTTCTTTTGTTTCTTGTACTCTTCAACATTTTGCTGTGTATACTGGATCATTGAAGGGTCGTTTCTCAACCAATCAGTTAACTCAAGGCTATCCAAACCATCAGAGGCCACTTGCGAAAAGAAGTTGTTTTCCTTCTTTGGCATGTACGAGTCGTTGTAGATATTATTCTGGGTGAATGTGAAGTCAGGCACATGCGTGACTCTTGCTGGTTGTGTATAGACATTCAAGTTATTGCCCACATCAAAAGTATCCTTGACTTGTTGGGTGCATTGCTGGTAGTCATGGTCAGACAGGCTGACTTTCAATTTCTTTGTCAACTTCAAAAATAAAAGCTCAGGATCCGTGCACATACCTGTATATTCGTCCGCAAATGAAACTGGCTTATTGACCCACATGTGCTGTTTGATGCCTATCAGATCTATACGATCTTCTGGGGATGGCTGAAGAATCTTTCTCAATAAGTTCAGTTCACTCATGCCTATCTTGTTCCAAGTCCCATCTAGTGGCTTGCTGTCGTTAGCTATGAAGTTGCAATACCAAATATCATTATTAGTTGGTTCGAACCAAGGCGTTGTTCCGGTCAAAAGCACAAATAAGAGAATACCACATGACCATAGATCTGATTTCCATGCATAGTAACCCTCAGTTTTATTCAACAGATCTGGTGCTATGTACGGTGGTGATCCTACAAGCTCATATGATCTCTTGAGCACAACTTTTGGTTCTCCATCTTGTTGTTTCTTTTTTACTTTGAAAACGGTAGCCAGACCAAAATCAGCCAGCTTCAAGTTCCCCTTTGAATCTATCAATATATTTTCAGGCTTCAAGTCTCTATGCGCAACACCACACTCCATGTGCAGATAAGTCATTGCGGACATGAGTTGCTTGAAGTAAAACCGTACAACCTCGTTGTCGGAGATGCCCACATCCGGTTCAATCTTGTCAAACAGGTCACCACCCTCAGCAAGTTCCAGACAGATCCACATGTATGTTTTGTTCAAGTCACACGTGAGGACCTTGATGATATTGTCGTTCCGCGAGCATTTTTCGTGGATGATGACTTCTTTGGCGATATCGTTTTCGGAAAGACCAAACTTCCGACTGGTGCTTAGATGGATGAACTTGATTGCAAAGACTGTGTTTGGGGGATTAAGCATGGTGGCTTTTTTGACAAATGCAAAGGATCCCTGTCCTAGGGTCTTTGAGATCTCAACGTTTTTGAGTCTCGGAAGAGTGTCTATTTGAGAAAAGTGTTTGTTTTCGTGCATCTTATGTATGGATCATTATGTTTTGTCAAAACAGACGTGTTTATATGTATTAAAAATTGTTTTTGTGAGTATAAACTATAACAGAATTGTTTCAATATCAAAAAAAGAACGTTCTGAATGCTTATTAGCAAGAGATGGTGTGTTTATTTGGGGATTTGTTGATGCCTTTATGTCTATATGATTTTTATTTTTTTTTGAAAATTTTCGTGAGTGCATTATTTTTTTTTTTTAAAAAACAAAACTGAGGTTTTACGTTTTTAATAATTTTTCCCTAAAAAAAAATTGGAAAAATACTTCTATCTATATCAATTCACCAGCAACAATACAAATGAGCTTACATACAACTGAAGAATACCTGGTCAAGGCCATTAATAAATCCCAAGTCAGCAAGAAACCATTGGCTGCTTTGTTATCCACAGACAACAACCTCAACTGGCTAAGCACCTGGATAAACAAAGATAACGCTGCTTTGATAAACAGAAATGCCTGCATCTCCATCAAAATCCACATCAATGATATGAATTCAAACTACCAGTTTTTTAAAACATACATTAAGAAGCTTGATAATTATGAAAGTGAAGTTTACGAAGAGGTTTTTGGCAGCAAAAAAAATGTTCTTGTTATCATCCACAACAAGGAGTCCCAGTGCGTTATTAGTGATGATATGGATGATGAAGACAAGAACGAGCTTCTGCACGCGCTTATAGCCGAATTTGATGACCAAAAGGAGGTGACACCATCGCAAAAGGAGGAAAAACCAAAAGTCAAAGAAGAACCAAGTTCAAAGTTCAGAAACGAGTACTTGAAGGCGAAGAATGACGATCGTTTGGAAAGACAAAGATTGAGAAAATTGATTGAACTAGACAGACTTGAGAAAAGCAAACAAAGCAATGATATAATCAAAGAAGAGGTTGTCATACCAGACCTGAAGGACAACATCAAGACCAAAGACACCAGCAAAACATGCAAGCTAAGCATCAAGACACCTGAAAACAAGAACATAATACACACATTTGACAAAGACAGCACTCTTGATGATGTGAGAAAGTACTTGATGGAGGATGAAGACATCAAAAAGGAGTTTTTCTTCCACAGGAATATTCCAAGATATACTTACAATGACATGGATGAATTCAAGAGTCTGGAGGACCTTGATCTATTGCCAAGATCTGTGTTGCTGATAGAGTACAAGAGTGGAAGTCATCTTCACATGAAGTACTTTGATGCCAAGCCAGCTTCTGGTGGGATCATGGGGTCTTTGATGAACTGGTGGCATGGAGGTGCTTGTCTGCATGAAGAAGAACCTGAGAAAGAAGACAAGAAGGATGATAGAGAAACTTATAATGGGAACTCAACAAATGTTGTTGATCCTAATAAGTAAAAATGTTTTGATATTATATCGGATTTAAGAATTGCATCACGTGTTTCCCGCACTATCGAACATTAAGAAAATGACTGTCTCATTTGTTAATTTTTCTCTCCCTTTCCATTTTTTTTTTTTTTAATTATTTGCAGACAAGAGTTACACAATCTAATACCATTATCACAACCTCCAAAAATAAAACCAATTAGCAAAAAGCATAACATTACCTTACATTTTTATTATATATGTACGCATCTATGGATGAATTTGAGTTTAATAACAACTCATCCCCAAAAAAGAAAACCTTACAATTACCAAAAGAACCCAAATCCAGAAATGGGTCTTTTTCAGCCTCACCACGAAAGAGCTCTATATTAACCATGAACAGTGAGGAAGACAACAGCAACTTCTTGGAAAAGGAGCTTAACAGAAAGCTGGATGAGTACACCAATCTTGAGCAGGAACATATTCTGATACGGAGAAGAAGAAAAGAATCCATAAACGAGATGAACCCAATGATTATTTTGAATGACAACATAGCCAATGAGAATGATGGGAATAATACCTTCAATGCAGAGAACTATTACTACACATCTGATATACTTCCAAAGGCATCTGCTTTTCAATACTACAAAACAAAGGCAATGAGAATTTATCTAGAATTCTGTCTAACAGTGCTGTCATATACCCCCTGGATTATCAAGAGAATGTTATTCTTGATATATTCCATTTTTAATAATGTAATTAGACTGAGGTTCAAGGCCAAAAGAACTTATAATAAGTTGAAGAATGAGTTGCCTAATTTGAAGACATATGATGAGTACTTGAAGTTTGCCAAGAACATGGATAATTTAACTGGTGCCAATATATGGAGAGAATCATTTGTGTCTTCATCATACGATTACGAAACTGTATTGATTATGTATATGATGTTGTCGAACTACGACATGAACAACAAAGACGATCTCATGAAAGTCAAGGACTTGTTGATCACAGATGGGCCTTTTATGACCCGTAACTTTGCCAACATTGGGGATGTATCCTTATACAGCAAGTCCTTAGTGGGAACCAAGAAGCTTATCGAAGTATTACTCAAGAAGTGTAATAAGATTTTGGAAGATTTTGATAAAAACAAATTAGTGGATAAGGGTTACTTCACCACATGTAACTTGTCATTAGGACACACAGCATTGATTCTTAATGGTGGATCCTTGTTTGGGTTGTACCACTTGGGTGTGTTTAAATCATTGTTCAATAACAACTATCTCCCGAAGATTATTTCTGGTTCTTCAATGGGTGCCTGTATGGCTTCAATAATATGTTGTTTGCCAATCGACAGGGTTGATAAGATCCTCAATGACCAGCAATATATTATTAATAAGCTTAAAACTGAAGAACAAGAGCTTTTGAAGGAATGTGGATATGGGCAACAAGACGTGAAGTTCTTGGATGATGGCAAAGATAATGACTTGAATATGACAAAGATGATTACAAATGTTATTTTTAAGGGCTATTCCAAGGATATATACTTGTTCTACAAGTATGTCAAATTAAGAATCTGTAAGAAAATGACATTCCAAGAAGCATTTGAATTGACTGGGTACAAGTACAACATAGTGATTTACCCAAAGCAGTATGTGATCACATGCCCAACTTTGTTGAACCACATAACAACCCCAAATGTAATTATATCCTCAGCTATTGATTGTTCTCTGGGGTCCGAAATGGTGCCTAATTGTAAGTTGCTTTGTAAAAACCACAAAGGGGAGATTGAAGATTACTTGATCACCAACAATTTCAAAATCGAGTACTTATCTCCAGACAGATACAATGATTCCAATTCAGACAACGACTACTCAAAGGTATTTGCTGGGGAAAAGAAAACTGCTTATGAAAAGCTAACTGAACTCTACAATGTGAATAACTTTATTATTTCTTTGGCCAGACCTTACTTGTCAAGTTTGCTAGCCAATGACTTGAAGAACGAAATCAATGTGTCAAAATACTACCAATACTCTAAGTCATACTTGAAGAACAAAAGACGCACTTCACAGGTGGAGGAAGAGGACTTGTATGAAAACTTTGATATCAATACTTATACAAGGTACCAAAAGCCGTTTATATCCACCAAGTGGATATACCAACTTGAAAGACAGTTCAAGAACTTGTTGGCTATGGAGTTCAAGCACAGAATTGAGGTGATGGATGATCTGGGGATCTTGAATCAATGGATCCGTAAGTTGACTGTTGATGAAAGAATCCCAAGCAATTACTGTGATAATATGACGATTGTGCCGAGTATCTCCGACATTTCCATATTTAGAATCATTGAGGGGAGATTGGACAACATTGACTACTGGATGTCTGTTGGAGAAAGATCCACATGGCATTATATCCCATTGATCAAGACAAGATGCCAGATAGAGTTTGCTCTTGATAGGATTATTGAAAAGAACAAGTAGTGATTGTTAACAGCGAGAAGGTTTTTTGCCTTTCTTTCCGATAAACTGTTAATATCGGGAAATTAGTCATGTAAATGTGTATTTTTACCGCTTAACGTTTTTTTTTTTTTTTAAAAAAAATTTATATATAAATAATTACTCATATATGATTTGATACTTTACAGATCACCAAGCATAACAATATATATCAATGTTTAAATACAAAGGCTTGTTGACATTTACAAGACACTACACGCCAGATGCAAAGTTCAAAAGAGAGTTCATCACAACAATCTTGCAGTCAACTGTGACCAAGCGTGAAGCCAAAGATTACCTTAACAAGTATGATCTCAGTGGCAACAAAAACAACATCTCCTTGATTATTTTGGAAGATGTGACTGAACTTTTGAAGTATCAGCAATCGGTGAAAATGAACCTGAACAAATTGGTTGATATGGGTGTGACTCCAATCATGTTGTTGCTAGATAAGGCAATGCATGAGAACAAGGAGATGAAACTACTCAATTATTACAAGGTGTCTGATTTATTGAATTGTACCACCATGCCGAATTTGGATTACGTGCCTCCTAATTATAAACCCACATCTAACAAGGAACTAGGACAAAGAATGATCATGTATAGATTGGGTGCAGAGAACAAGAATGAACTTATTGATTTTGTAAAGAACATCAACAAAAACTTGGGTTCTTTGGAGAAGATCATAATCTTGAACAAAAACGGTGGGATTCCTTGTGAACACAGAAACTGGAACTCACATATTTTTATGAACATGAAGGATGAATACGAGGTATCCAAGAAAGAATTGAACAACAAGTTAGTGGAGATGGAGGAAAAGAATAAGGAGTTGGTTGAAAAGGACAACCACAGGATCAATGCTGTTAAACAAGCTATTTTCAACCTAGATCTAATGAATTCAAGCTTGGATGTGTTGCCATTGTCATCGACAGGATTGATTACTTCTTATAGAGCAGTTGAAAATAACAACCCAATCATACACAATATTCTAACGGATAGAGCTTTACTATCGTGTTCTTTACCAATGATAAAAGATGGTGACTTGAACAAGGAACTTAAATGGTATGAAAGAGGAATTGACAACAAAAAGGAACTTGATGTGAATCTCCAAACAACTGTGATGAAAAAGGGGGTGGATATCAAAATATTCAAGAATAGATTATTGACTCAGTACAATAGCATAGGATTACCTGAAAAGTACCACATCAAAAAAGTTGAACAAGAAAGTGAGCAAAAGCTTGATTTAAACAAAATGAAGATAATCATCAAGGAATCTTTTGGAAGAGACTTGGATTTGAATCATTATCTTGACAGAATCAATGGGGATATTTTTATGATAATAATTGTTGGTGACTATGAAGGGATAGGTATTTTGACATATGAAAAGTACAACAAAGGAGAAATAGTGTATTTGGATAAATTGGGGGTATTGCCACACTTAAAAGGATCATTGGGGATATCGGACATAATGTTTATAGAAATGTTCAACAGAGTAAACAATGACATGTTGGTATGGAGAAGCAGAAAGGTGAATGTGGTGAACAAGTGGTACTTCCAAAGAAGCAAAGGAACGATAGATTTGGACAAGATAGATGAGGGGGTGGATTCCATTTTCAGATTGTTTTACTACTGTGATGAAACAGGAAAGGATATGTTTACGATGCTAGACAAGGAAAGCATGAAGAGTTTGTGTCGAAACATCCGTGACATCAAACCAAGTTGGGAGTCGTGATAAAACTAATTGTATATATTTTAATTAATAGATATGTTGATCTTCAAAGTAACATTTTCCATGGATGAACAAAGGTGATTGTGGCTTGACATTTTTTTTTTTTAAAAAAAAAAAAAATAAGCGACCATATGCAGCATGAAAGGAATTTCTTTTTTTTAATTTTTTACAAGAATTGGTAGCACCAAGAAAATTACAGCCAAAAAAAGACAAAAAAAAGCAAAAAAATTAGCTCAAAAAAAAAAAAAAAAATATTACAAGCTGGAGAAAGGAAAATCCGAGACATCTTTTACATTTCAAAACATCAAACAGTGTTTACAAACCAACACACACATCATTATCTGATTATGAGCAACTACCCACACAACTACATGGAGGGTACCAACAGCCAGCACAGCCATGTTCTTGTTGAGAACACCAAGGGAGCCACAAAGGGGTCATGGTCAAAAACAGAAGACCACAAACTCATGGCCATAGTTGATGAATTGGGTGGCAATGTCAAGAACTGGACTGATATTTCAAAGAAGATGGTCCCATTTGCAAGAACACCAAAACAGTGCAGAGAAAGATACCACCAGAACCTAAAGCCAAACTTAAACAAAGACCCAATAACCGAAGAAGAAGGGGAAAAAATTGATTATATGGTAATGAAGCACGGAAAGAAATGGGCATTCATTGCTAGATCATTGAACAACGGAAGATCAGACAATACAGTCAAGAACTGGTGGAACCTAAAAGAAGGTAAAAAGAAAAGATTGATTGCCAAATTAGAAAAAAAGAAGCTTACAATAGTCAACTCTATAGATGATACTGTTAAGAAGGTAATGAAAAATGATGCACTTTCTCCAACGCCTAACATTCTTCCGCCGTTAGAAAAACCTACAAGTACAGAAAGTCCAGGTCAAGGAATACACTTGAATGGTTTGAATATGAATCCAAACTACGAATGGATGTCCAATGAGGTTGCAAAGGGCAATTTGATAGGGATGCCTGCAAATAACTATGCACAACCCAACATGAGACCATATGACCACAAGAACAGTATTTTCAACCCCAATATTTTCAACAACACACAAAATGACCTTACACCCATGGATGGTCTGATGGGGTTTATAAAAACTGGAATGACGCCAACAAATGGCTATAATGATTTGACAAAATACAACATGCAGCCCATGCCACAGCTAATGAATGGAAGAATGCATTCTATAGACTCCTTTTTGCCAAGCACACTTAACCACTCGCCAGCCTCAAACAACTCAAATAATGAACGTAGAATATCCATTGCACACTCTGCGTTATCTGCTAGCCACAACATACCTTTGATGCCGAGAGAAGAAGATAAAGGAATAAGAACAAGAGAAAGCAGTATACTGGCGCTGAACCAAATGGCAATGCCTAACAATATCTTGCCAATATCGCGAAGACCTAGCCATTTTTTCCCACAGCATCCAGACCCAATGAATGACAAGTTCAGACAATCAAACATAACCTTCAGACAACCATTTGTGCAAACAAATCCACAGAATACGATGATGAAGCTGCCCCAAGTTGCCAAAAATACTGTTGGCTCCCCATTGGGAGTGCAGGGCAAACAAGAAACCGGAGTATTCAAAAGCAACTACAGCATCAACCAGGCCTCAACTAAGGATGGCAGAAGAAGAAGCACACTAGCTAATATATTAAACAATGATCCTGAGTGATTTGTTCAAAAGGATAATTATATACTTTTTATTTCAATTCATTTTTTTTGTTTTTTTTGTTTTAAACTTTACAAAAGAAAAAAAAAAAAAACGTGAAAATTTTTCTTTTCTTTTTTTTTTTGTTCTTGGGCGAGAGTTTATGCTCAGAAGGGGTTTTTACACTGTATAGAATTGTTCAAAATATACAAAAAAAGACCAAAAACAACATAACAAATACACTTATTGTCATGAGATTGCCTAAGAATGAAAACCCTGCTATCAGAGCACTGGGTATTCCATCTTTCAGCAGATTCACCAAGAAGCTGCCATCCAGAAACTGGATGATTTTCTTTGGTGTTGTTGGTTCAGGAATCACCAGTTACTTCTATGACCAAAGCGAAATCAAGAAAATGAGAGCCAAGTACATGGAGGAAGCCTCTAGAATGATGAATGAGATTAATGTCAAGAGTGACTTGAAGGTGAATGACCACGAAAAGCTTGATATAAAGGATATTCCTACAAACTTGAAGTTAAGAAAATTGAAAATTGTCATTGCTCCTTTGCCTGATGACTACTTGGACAATACCATGAATGTATGGAGAAGATACCTAAAGCCAATTATCCATGCTGCTGGGATTGATTACGATCTTGTACTAGGAGACGAACAGGGCAAAATTAGAGAGAAAATAGCTGATGAATTGAGAGAATACAAGAAGAAAATGGCTCCACAAGAAGCTGTTCCTGAAAACAAGGATGCTATTAATATAATCAACGAGATTAATACTCTGAATTTGAACGAGGAAGAAACACCAATTGACCCATTAGTCGAAGATATCTTAAACAAAACATACGATTTCAGCAATGTCTTGGGTGTCTTTTACAAAAACAAGGAACTAAAAGATGAAACCATCATCTACGAAGATGCCTTGCAAAAGGACGATGCCAAAGTTGGTGGTGTTGTTTGTTTAGGAAGAGGTGCATTCAAGGAGTACTTGAATGGGCTTCAAGAAGGTCTATTGGGGCCTGTGGAGAAAACGGAATACTGTGTTGATTACTTAAAGAAGAAGGAAGATGGGTGGAGAGAAAACCAAAAGAAACTTTACCCAGACAAGCCTGTTGATGAACTGTCCATGCCTGATTTCATCAAGACCAATTACATTGGGGATAAGCTTGATAATACAAAGCAATTCGAATATCCACCAAAGGAGTTCGAAAACAACAACTTCAAGGATCTAGATACAGGAATTACTTTATTTTATAAGCAACCTATTTTGTTAATACCACAAAGTGTGCTTTATGGGGTAAAAAACTGGCCATGGAGAATTTATAACTTCTTCCACCAAAGACAAGCAGCTGATGAGTACTTCAGAAAGACCTTGTCCTTGATCAAACAAGAGGTCCGCAGAGTTGAAGGCACCAAGGATTTGGATCTTTTGGGGAAAGATATAGAAGAGGATAACTGGCCAAGCAGCTGGGTTAAAAGAGGAGTTGAAAAGGGCAGTGAGTGGGTGAAGCCTATTGAAATTGATGAGAGAATTGTTGAGGACTTGAAGCTGTATGACACCACAGCTGTTAGCAGTCTTTATGAGTGAGAGGTATGTCTGTAAATATATATATAAAAGCCAGTGTTGGTTGAATTATGTTCATCTTTTGTTTATATCCGGTGATAAGGACTTTTATATGTAAAAAATGTTGCCTTGTATTTTTTTACACAAGTGTTTTTTTCTTTCATTTTTTTTTTTTTTTT